>ML675624.1:64963014-65257095 GCA_007922155.1 Mesoclemmys tuberculata | reverse complement strand
TATAATTAATTGCTGCTTATTTGCTGATTATAAATTATCTAATAATTAAAACTAACTACCATGTATTTATTAAACACTGTTTTATAGGAAAAAATTACGCAAGTTAATGTGCATCATTTTGCCACCATTTATCAGAGTAAATTATTTAGGATATTGCTTTTATTTCCCTTTTCCTTGTTTTTCCTGAAGTACTAAGTAACCCGAAACCAAGAGTGGTAGGTCTGTATTTGTTTCTCTTTTGTGTCAGTCTCATATTCTCATTAG
Organism: Mesoclemmys tuberculata; assembly: GCA_007922155.1. NCBI lineage: Eukaryota > Metazoa > Chordata > Testudines > Chelidae > Mesoclemmys > Mesoclemmys tuberculata. Next base: position 65,256,831 of record ML675624.1, on the reverse strand, counting down.
CTTTGTGTTACCTATGCCATGACAACAGGCCTCTAATTTATCTGCCTTTCTCTTCTCCAGTAATGAATTAACTATGATGATGGGGACCATAGCAACTGAAGCAAAAACTTCATTAACCAAGAATTTTCAATGTATGCTGTACAAACAACATAGGATTTGCTGAAACCCTGAATTCAATGCATGAACACTGAGCTGTGTACTTTATCCTCAACATATAATGTAACTAGTGAGCCACATCACAGCTCACACATTAGGTTTGAGAGCACTAGCTTGGATGAAATAAGGTTCAACCAACAGTTTCACTCCCAAACTTCACTCAAGCCTGGGCCTTCTTCCCAGAGCCTTGGTTCTGAGCCTTGTCAGATCTCGTCATGCACATTTGAGCCAACTCTTTCATGACCACACAGACAATCCTCAGCCTGCTGATGTATATGACAGCCTGCACTTATGTGGTACATCATGTGTGTCTACACCTCAGACCTCTACAGTTGTGGCTGGCCTCTGTACAACCTGAGCAGATACAGTTTTTACCATGTGGTCACAGTTCCACACTGTGGAACTCACTTCAGAACCACCATACTGAGTGTTTTATGAGGACACGGTCCAGCTATGATCCCACCCAGCTTTCCTACTGAAGATGGTGTCACACTTTCACAATAACCAAGACATATTCTTCCTAGTGTTCTTCCAAAACCTCACAGATCTCGTGAGGAACATAGATGGCACACCCTGTATGTTAGATGGCCCTTGGCCTTCTACATCAAAAGGACTAAACCTTTCCACAGTTCCACACAGCTCTTCACTGCAGTGGCGGAAAGGATAAAAGGCCTGCTGACTTCCTCCCAAAGGATCTCCTCATGGTTAATCTCCTGCATCAAGTTCTGTTATGAGCAGGCAAAGGTGCCTCCACCCACGATCATTACAATCCACTGCACCTATAAACTCTGTCCTCTGGACCAAAGATAGAATTGACTTCTGCTCATTTATGAGTAGGCCTAGACATTGGCAGGTGGCCCTTACCAGATCAAGTCTGCACTGTACCTGAGCTCACGACCTGCCCTGGTTGAGCCAATTGTCTAGATAAGGGTAGATATGTACCCCCTGACATCTCAGGTAAGCAGCCACTACTGCCATGCACCTTGTGAAGACCCTTGGGGAAGAAGAAAGGCCAAAGGGTAACACCATACATTGATAATGGCTTTGGTTCACTATGAACCAGAGGCATCTTCTGTGGCAAAGGAAAATTGAGATTTGGAAATACACATCTCTTAATTTGAAGGTGGCATACCAGTCCCTTGGATCCAAGTAAGGGATGAGAGAGGCTAGGGAGACCATGCAGAACTTCAGCCTCTTGAGATACTTGAAGTGGCACAGGTCTAAGATAGGATAAGTCTGAGGCCTCCTTTTGCTTTGGGGATTAGAAAGTAATGCAAATAAAACCCTCTTCCTTCCATATCTGGAGGTATCTCCTCTTAAGCCCCCACCCGCAGGACGGTTTCCACCTCCTGAATGAAAAGTTGCTTGTGAAAAGGGTCCTGGTAGAGGGGCAGGGAAGGGCGTGAGGAAAACTGCAGGGTGTAGCCAGTTGTTATGATGTTGAGGACCCAATGGGCTGATGTAATCTGGGCCCATGCAGGGAGGAAGGTCAACAGGTGATTCAGAAATACAAGGGGGGATCCTGAGGCAAGACTGGGGTGCTGTCCTTGGGTGCATCTCAAAATGGCTGATGTCCACTTGAGTGGTGGGAGGGACCTGTTTGAGCCTTGGAGGGTGTTGGAGCAGGCAACAATGCTTAAAGCCTCTGTCTTTCTCTTTCATCCTATAAAGACTAAACCTGGACGGATCAGGATTCTAGGCTGTTGTGGAGGAGGATGGAATTGTCTCCTAGAGGCCTGTGATATGTATAGGCCTAGTAAGCACAAGGTGGCCCTAGAGTCTTTAAGGGCATGGAGCCTAGCATCAGTTTGTTCTGAAAAAAAGACATTGCCTTCAAAAGGAAGATCCTGTATTGATTGCTGCACCTCCTGGGACAACCCTAAAGACTGCAGCCAGGTTGTTATATATTTTATTTATTTATTGCTGCTTTCATTCATTCTAATCCAGATTGTTTTTTTTAAAACCAGCACAGCCTTCTTTCTTGATTGTTCCTTTTTGGGCAGCTAGTAAAATGTTCTTAAACTGTTTCCAGTTATCATACACATTTTTCTGTGTCTCCCTGCCGATTTGGATCGTAATTGTTTTCAGCTTTGTGAAACGGGTCCTTTGAAAGCTAAGGGTGGGACCCACAAATGTCCTCAGGTGCCTAAATCCAGACATAGGTATCAGGCTGATATGCTTTGGTTTCAGTTTTAGGCTCCACTGTGACGCACAAGACTACTGAATGCTGCTAAGTTTTTTAAGTAAAAGTTCCCTCTGCATCTATATTTCTGCCTGAGCATGTGCACTGCAGCCTCAAGGTAGGCATCCAGGTGACTATCTCCCATGTAAGCCCCAGAGCCATTCACAAAACTGGGGATGACAGACATGCAGCCACTTAAGTTGTATATGGGGCCTGTTCTGGTAGGCACCCTCTAAGGACACCTACCAGACTGAGCCCCTCCTGCGAGTTCACACAAAACAGCTGTTGGGGAAGGACTCCTTATAGTTTAGTGGTTGAGGTTCAAACCAGAGAGGTGGCAGATTCCTTTTCAAATCTCTTCTCATCAGGTGTAGGGGGGATTTGAACCAGTAATCTCCTACATCCCAGGTAAGTACCCTAACCACTAGGCTCAAGGATATAAGGGAGCGCTGGCTATGTTTAGAGCTCTGCAGGAATGCCTATTTTCCCTGAGTTTATAGACCCCAAAGCAGAAATAGGCACCTACCTCAGAAAGGGGTGGGGCTTAGCACACACCCTTCTGGTCACCACCCTGAATTGTGTACTGGCTTTATGGATGGTTTTGTAAGGTTCCAATGTCTCCCCATTCATTGCATAGGGAACCTATGTGCCTAACTTAGGCATTGTGGATCACAATGTTGTGCCTGTAATTTTCTAGGCATCTAGAAGTTAGGCAACACAATACTCAGCATTGCAACACCTAGGTATCTTTGTAGACATAGGTCCAAGGGTATATATTACTACTTGATTACATTTGTTACGTGCAAACAGAAGTCTCAAGTCATGCTCACTTATGCTGAAGAAACCACCAATTTAGTTCTTCAGATGGTTGGAGATTGTAGGGGGGGCACACCTGATAGTTTTGCAGGTTGGACTAAGCAGCCATGCTCAGGTATATCTTACACAGATCTCCATTCCAATTGGCCAGCTATATTTTCAGTAAAATCTTCTGCAGATTCCACACTGAGGCCTCATATCGATTGGAAACTTCTCACTGTGTGGAATTCCTCCTGGTCCTCTTCTCTCTGGTGGCCACAGCCTGTCCGTCTCTAACTGTAGAGAATGCCACCTCATCCTCTTGCCTCTGGTGGTTACCCACCACCAAGCTTCCTTGATGGTCAGAACTGTTTTTTGTTGAAACTGGGGTAGTGATGCTTCCTTGTTGCTCAAGTACTTGTCACCTTCTCTGATGTGCCACACTGTCAGTACTTGTCCTTCCAAACCACAAATCTTTTCTTCTAGCACAACCACCAACTTGCACTTAATACCCTCTGTTTGGGGGAAGGAAAGAAAACATGACACTTGCACTGCAGATCACAAACATTGTTCCATCATAAGAGTGAACATAAAATTGTACCCACAATGAAAGGCTCCCTCACTAAACTTTCTCCAAAAATTCCCTGTTTTCTAGACTTGTTTACCTGCTCAGTTTGCCTGCTAACTGACATCTATATTAAGCCTTGCTGCTTAGCTCCACTCCTTTGCTAATGGGAAGGGATTAACCATTCAAATACTGGGGCTGAGCCCACGTGATCTTCACAGACAACAGATCTGCATCACCTAGGCTGTTCAGTACCCAAAGGCCCAGATCCTCAGAGAGAACAAACTTCTTTTGTATTTCACTTCAGAGGTGATTGCATCTCAGTAATGCGTAAAGCAATTCCTCTGTATATAGAGGAACACTTATTCTAAAGATGTATGTACATATTTGCATGTGCACAACTGCATGTGCCTAGTCTGTGGACATAAATGCTATCTTTGCGTATGCACATAGGCACTTATGTACATGTGAAAAAAATTACACACAATTGCAGTATTTTGCATACACAAATGGTTGTGCTCATCTTTGAAGGTCTGACACATATTGTCTAGTATGTAAAGCAGTTCACTAACTTCCCAGACTGGAAGATGTATATAATTATCATAAAAAGAACCTCCACTTCAAAAATACCTTCATGAACAAATAGTTCACCTATTATGAAAATAATAAAAATGACAGCATTATTCATAGTAGCAATGTAAATTTTCATGGCAGGTCACTTGCAGTCATCTTCTGTAGACTGCTAATTATATACCTCAAGCTGTATTTACTAGTATAAAGAGAGTAGTTTGCTCTTTTGTATGGTTTGTCAGAATAAGCCTATATTAAATATCTATGGCCTTTTTCCACACTGGTTGCCATGCCAAATTTCTCTAGTGTGTTGTCTACTTAGCATAATTGTAACACTTCACACCCACACACAAAAATTCTCCAACTGATACATAGGTGTTATAATAACCTGTTGGATTACTCTTGCTTCATGCAATATTAACCACCATGCCAGTCTCCACTATTACGATACCAGTGTGGATGATATTGCTGACTTAATAGTCAAAATGGTGAAAACAATCCTCTGACTACCATCACTCAATGCCCCGGTCAGTGATTAGTTAGTGTTTGGTCTACCTCCCTGCAGAAGGCTTAACTGTGCAGAAAGGCACATACTGTGGAACTCAGATGTATTCTCTTTTCCGTAATGAACAATATCTTGTACTTCTGTGACTCAACTGATTCCATGTCCTGCATGTCTCCAAGTTAGCTTTGTTGATGCCATCATTGTATGAAACAGTGTTTCAAGGCGCAGGGTAAAGTTTTGTTTTTTCAGCTCAAAATACTGAAATGATACTATAGCTAGTTTCATTTCAATCTTTTATGAAAAAATTCTAATGACATAACTCTACTTGTATTAACTGGAGTGATGGTGCAAAACTGGAACATAGAATCCGAACCTGACATAGCTCATTTGTTGGACCAATGTCATGCTCTTGTAATGCAGGAAACATAGAAGACAAGATCATCTACCTTTAATATCCGTGAAACCTCTTTGTATTTAATGGGGGTTTGCATTTAAACCCCAGGATCTGCACTTTCTCTGATATTGCTTTGTTTCTGGATTGACACTCAGACTAGAAAGGATCTATGTTCAGGTCCTGGTTTGGAAACAGGTCAAGTCTCAGAGGAACACCTACTTCTATGAGATTGCAAACCAAGATGGTAGAAATTTTAAGAATTGCTCTTCAGGTATTCCCTACAATTTAAAACAAATCTTTCAACATCAGGTGCTTGCAGATTGAGAAGATTTCTTGTTTTAATCTCAAATCTCATGACAATGTCTCACAAGAGTTGGGTTCTATCAAATATAAGTCTAAACCCAAGCCTTTATTCAGCCTTGACCTTAAATCTAATTGAGAACTGGAACAGGAAACCATTTCCTTGGCTCAGCCTTTAGCTAAATATGGGCTTGACTTACTGCTTTTTCAAGAACATTTTCTTAGTGACAGCACATGTTCTGGTGTTTCATAACATAACTTTCTTTACACCTGAGGTGTTCTCAGCATCCACAAGTCCAGATTCAGTAGCTACATGTAAACGAACTGTGCCATCTTAAAATGTGGGACGCTTATATCACCAACAAAGCAAAGGACAGGAGACTGGTTACAGGCCACAGATCCTTTCATTTCTAGATCAAGTATTTGAAACCAGACAGGGCAGTAGTAATTGGAAATAGTTGTCATCTGCCATGTATGTGGTGGCCTATATGAAAGAAATTTGTGGTCTCAGTCCAGTTCTTAGTGAACAAGTATTCATGTTACTATCAGCCCTAAATGGAACCTTTGATTAGCCTCACCACTGAGAGTAAGTATGGAATGGGGCATAGAGAGTAAACTACTGTCCCTCAGCTGATTGTCTCTTCAGGTCAGGATTGAAGCACAACACGTTACAATGGTGCATGACACCTTGCAATGTCACAGCCCATGCTATAACAGCATGGTGAGCAGAGAACATTCTCCAGATCTGCCAGACTGACACCTTACATTAATATTGTTACATTTAGTAGTATTTCTCATTATTTTAAAGCTAATTGCCAACGTGTGTAGTTGTAAAAACAGGGGTACGCTCCCTCATCATTTAGTTGCCAGCTCTAAAGGAAGGGAATAAGCCATCTTGCAGCAAATGCAGACAAATAAAGAACAGAAGTTTACTTATGTCTACTGCTTTTAAGAATAAAAACTTGTACTCTGTGCAGATTGTTCCTGGAAAAAGCCTCATGGCCCAAAGGTAATTGCTAACTTTGTCTTCTGCTACCGGTGTCCATTTAATAACCTTGTAGCATTCACAGCCCAAACACTGAAGCAGATCTCCTCTTGTTTTGATCCTTAACCTATTTAAGTCTGGGCCTGAATAGCTTTCTAATGCTGAATGAGCAGTTAGGTCTTCCAGGTCAACCTGAAAGCCATCCAGGCACACTTTACTGTTAATGGTATTTCTGTACAAAAATCCCCTCACATCTATAATAAATATAATATAACATAACCACCTCCTGAAAGCAGCTGGTAAGAAAGCAAGGGGCAGGCACATCGACTTCATTTTAAAACCAAATAACTCACTGTTTTAAAAATATATGTTTAAATTCCAAAGTGGATTTATCAACTTTAAAGACAAAGCCCAGACTTTTCAAATTAGTTGCCTAGAGTCATACACCTCAATCCATAACTAGGCACACCCATGAATGGCCTTATTTGCCGAGGTGCTGAGCACCTGCAGTTTCCATGCTGTGGAGAATCAGCACTGCTGAATTTTAGCTCCCTTATTCTCATGCCTAATTATAAACTTGGGTGCCTTAAACTAGGCACCCAAGAATTTAAACATCATGCTAGAATCTTCAAAGCTGTGTAGGGAATTATGCCCCTAATCCAGTAGACGGACAGGATGTGTGTCTATGGGAGGTGCAGAAACATGCCTGACTTAACCGTAAGCAGTTGTGTAGATTTGTAAGATGATACATCTTCTGGGCATTGTGGGCATGAGCCAAGGTGTTAGACACCATAGTGGGATTTTCCAATTATATAGGAGGAAGCCTACAGGAGATAAGTGCTATTCCCAGCCAGGAAATCAATGGAGTTACATCTGTATAAAACTGGAGTAACACAGAGATGGATCTGGCTGTTGTATTTACCATATATGTAGTTTAAACGTATGACCGAGCTGCAACATACTGTCTTGCTGAAAATACAATTACCAAGAAAAAAAGGTAAGTGCCAAGTTTTGACACTGGGAAGCAGGGGTTTGCTTGATTGTGAGAGACTGCTAGTGTGTGTCTGATGTGGCACTTCTCTTCTGTGCTGTTGTCAGAATGCAGCACAACGCTGCCTCTTACAGTAAACAGAATTTTAATGAACAAGCTGCAGGGAGAGAAATAAAACAAATTTCTCTCTATCCAAGTGATCATCAGCCACCAAACATGCACATAAAATTCAAATATGGCAGAAAAGCAAGCAAATCGGTATGCTCAGGTTTGATTTTTGTTTTCATTTATTTGCTCATATAAATTCCATTCCTATGCTTCTATATGAATAGAAATTTACCTGGAAACTACTAAATCCCAATTCATTAGTAGTTAGTGTTAGTGGTAGAAGGGCAATAACAACCTATCTGTTGCTGTTACACTCCTTACATTTTGGCTACTACATTAGAGAGCTCATTCTACATAAACCATCAACCTTTTTGGTGGGATGTTTCTTTCCTTTAAATTCAGAATTCATTCTGCATTTTTATAGACAAGCAAATATAAATTCAATGCAGTCTCCATTGCTTTCCTGTGGTACCCACATAAACCCACTGGCTCCATGAGGATTGTTTACGAGAGCCGGCCATTTCCATAGATTCCTTCAACATGAGGGAATCTCCCTTCCATGGGGCTCACAGGGAAAGCTGCAACCAAGGGTATCACAGAAGGAGGTGTTGGACCCCTGAAGCAATGCTGAGGCATTTGCAAATAACTTCCACTTTTCCCAGCCTGAAATTGGACCAATTTGGGAAATTCTTAATCAAATGAAAACCTCAGCATTTGAGATTTTCTGTTTTTGTTTCAAAATGTTCACCCATCTGTAGTTTTTGGCCTTTACACACTCAGAGAAATTCATGATATGAAATTGTTGGGCTTGGTACATCATTATTAATTCTGCTTAAGCAAGTGCTAAGGCAGAAAAGTTGCACTGGCATCAGCTTTGGTACAGCCAATAGTTACATTGAGAAGACAAGTTTGGACAGGGCAGGAGCCCAAGTGGGAAATTTCAATAACCATGACTCATTTTCTGTTTTAATTTTGTACAATTTGAGTTGTTCAGAATTGTACACCCCAGATGACAGAAATTACAGTGGGGGAAAGAGTTAAAAACACAGTGAAATCCAGGCCTCACTGAAGACCTCCACTGACTTCAATGGGGCCAGGATTTTTCCCCAGAGATCTGGCTCACTCAGATGAGACATTCAAATCAAAACTAAGGGAAAAGCATCTGAGAAGTGTGCGCATTTCCCACCACTCTCCTACTGACAATAGGATTAATTTAACTAACCTTAGCACAGATGCAATAGTGACAGATGGCATGAGGAAAGAGAATGTCCCTGATGGTGACAATGGGAGAAATGGCAGTTAAGTGCCTAACTCCCATTGGTCCCACAGCTTCCAATGGGAATTAAGCACCTAACTGCCTTTTGTATGTTTGAAAAAAGTCTCCTCCAATGACAAATGTAACTAAAGAAAAATAGTGTGTACTATTGCCAGTATTCCTGACTTTTCCTCTGGTTCTTTCCTGACTGTACATATCTTAGCACTGTGGAATTCATTACTTTCATGTCATCAGAGTCACTAGTATGTATTTTCCTAGGGAATGCTCAAAAGGCAATGAGAATGTATGGACATTTTGATATGGAAAGAACAGTGAGTGCAAGCTGTACAGAGCAGTATGCTGTCAGCATGTCACCTGGCATAGGGGCCCAAATTCTGTCTTCCACAAATGTGATTTCTTTCATATACATTAAGTTTTGCTCTTTCTTATTTGCATTCAGAAATACACAGAATGGAGGGAAATTAAAGGTTTGATCCAAAACCTATTGATATCAATGGGAGTCTTTCCACTGACTTTAATAGGCATTGGCTCAGTCCCTAACAGCGTTTAACCTCAGCATCAGATAACATTGTTTTGCAGTCCTTTTCACGTTATTTCTCTCTCATTTCTGTGTTGCTTATAGACAAATAATCCAACATTTAGCTCAGGACTGACATTTTCATTCCCAACATACAGTAATATCTTGTAATGAAGGAAAATCAATGCCCTATGTCCCTCTCAGGGTCTCCTCTTCCCATGGAGACACCATAACTTTTCTCATATCACCCCTGGGCCTGGAATCTTCTCCTTGACCTTGTGTGCTATGGAGGGTGGAGAGCCATTTAAGTTAAAGGACAATGTTGGCACAAGAATAAATGTTCATAAACTGGCCCTGAATAAATTTAGGCTGGAAACTAGAAGACGTTTTCTAACCATCAGAGGGGTGAGGTTCTGTAACAGCCTCTCAATATGAGTAGTGGGGGCAAACAACTTAATTAGTTTTAATTAATTAGCTAGTTTTAAGATATGCTAAGTGAGAGTGGGAGTGTGACAGAATTGCCTGTGGTGATTCGTGATTTATGTTCCTAACATACCAGGCTTCAGGAGGACACTCTGGAAGGTCTGGCCCAGGAAGGGATTTTCTTCTCCTCATGTATACTGGGTTGGCTTTTTGCGTTGCCTTCCTCTGAAGCATCAGAGATGGCATGAGCTGGAAATGGGATACTGTACGGAGAATGGTACGGAGAATTCATTTCCTTAGGTGTTTGGTTAGCAGGACCTTGCTCACATGCTCAGGGTTTAACTGATCATCATATCTGGAGTAGGGAAGGAATTTTCCCCCTGCTCAGATTGGCAGGGATCTTGGTTTTCTTTTCTGATTCTTGCTGTAACATGGGGTGCAGGTCGCTTTCTGGGTACATCTCACTTAACCAATTTCCTGCCATTGGTGGGGCCTTGGTCACCAGTATACCTCAGCCCCTCTTATTCTCTCCTGTTGGCACTCAATAGTTTAATCTCCAGAGGGCTGTAATAGTTTGATCTAATTCTGGTTGTTGGACGTGGTGTGAAGGTGGCTGAATGGGCTGGTGGGCTGTGATACACAGGATGTCAGACTAGATGATCTGGTGGTCTTTTCTGGCTTTAATCTCTCTGACTCTTTATTATTTGTTCTATAGTAATGTCCAGAAGTCCCAATCAAGAATAGGGCCCCATTAATTCCAGGCACTGTACAAACACAGGTAGACTTGGTTCTTGCCTGGAAAAGATTAGTGTCATCTAAGACAAGATTCAACAAGAGCATGTAACAAATCACAAGAGGGAAAACAGTTCACTTGGCCACACAGCGTAACGTGGGCCGTATTCAAAGCCCATTTAACTCAATGTAAATTTTCCCAGGAGTAGTTTAAAAGCCCAACTCAGTTAAAAGAAGCACATAATATTGTGATCTGTATTACTGCAGCACAGAGGCTATAAGCAAAATCAGGGCCTACTGGTGTGAGGTGCTGTACAAGTACATGATAAGAGCCAAACTTTCGGTGAAGTACTTACAATCCAAAGCTTTGATTTTGCAAGATGTTCCCCACTGAGGGACCCCAATGGACAAGGCAGAGTTATCCCCATTTTAAAGATGGGGAAGTAAGGTGCAGAGATTTACCTAAACTCACAAAGGAAATCTATGTCAGAACCAAGAATTGAACCCAAATCTCCATCCAGTGCCTTAACCACCAGACCATCCTTTCTTTCTTCTTATTTTACTATTAAACACTATCTGACACTTTCTATAGTTTCTTCTGCAATGATCCTTTTGGCCATTCAGAATTGAGCATTCAAAATGTATTTCTTTTGAACTGAAGTTGGATTCAATTTCTACTAAAAATTTAAAGATACGAAGCATGGTATTATGTCTATGGGGAAAATAAAAAGAAAGGCCTTAAAGAGAAAATTAATGAGACAGACACAAAATGACAGTACCAACTCTCTAACTGGGTCTTAATAAAGATTTTCTGATATACAGAAAATTGGAAATAATGCAAAATGTTAATCAGAAACTATATTACCAGAGGGCACATCTGACCCTTCAGGCAATATCATCTTGGATTTTGAGCTCTTTCTTATCTGAAAGTTTTATACCCATTAAAAAAAACTTTAAGTGTAAAACCTTCTCCTGTTTTCTCTTTTATTCTCTAAACATTATCATCTCCCTTTTTTACAGTCTACTATGAATGATAATATACAATTTCCTAATAAATGATTTTATCAAGATACTTCAGATTCTCCTCATTATTCACTGTTTGGCCCTACACCTTATCAATGGCATACTAGTTAAACCCTGCTCTAAAGACAGAATTATTAATTTCCTTGTGGACTTTTCTATGGTACTCCTCGCTATAGCATGTGAGTGCTTCACAAACCATTATTTTACCTTCACAATGAGGTGAGGAGATGGTTGTGACTCGTGAGTTCCTCAGTGCCAACTGGCAGAGAGCCCACCATATTGTAATGCACCAGGCCTGACACACTCCTTAGCCCAACACAGTTGTCATATATGTACCTAAAAGATGTAAAGTAAGGTATTACATGTAAACTCATGACACACTGGTCCTGAAAACAGTTGCATGATGTATGTACGGGTTGGGCACAAATAGTTGTGTGTGTGTACTGGAAATATGTTATTAAGTATATTTTGGAGGCATTGCATAAACCCAGCCTGCCCTAGACAAAGCAGCATGTATTATCTGTCAGACCAGCTTGATTACCAACAGATGACATTGAAAGTACATTTACATATATGGTAAACAAAGCTATCAAATTAACAAGGAGTAGCTTAGTGAACACACCAGGCATCCTTCCTGGCTTTTGAGGCACAGTCACTGGGCAATGTAATGGGAACAAACAGAATTCTAGTTATCCATCACTTACGGAACAAAGGGAACAGCACCATTTGATTCTATGAATGTTGGGTCCTCCGACCTGGAGATGCTGGAATCTTGCTGTGGATCTTCCTGTCAACATGTTACTTGCTTTTTTATTTTAACTGAGAGATTCCTTGTAGTCCTTATCAATTTCCTTTCAAAGCAGCAATAAAAATATTGGGTTTCTTTGTTTGTGTTAATCTTATCTTCCCCTTCAACTGCCTCACAAGGTCAGTTTCTCCTCTATGCACCTCACACTTGTTTTACTCCCTTGATATTTAAGGGTGAAATTCACCCCTGAGCAGAAGGTCACCACAATTCCTATGCACCGCTTAACTCCCACTGAGAGTGTGACAGGTCCCTGAAGGACTACATGAGACTTAAATGGTGCATTGACCTTGGGCTGCCTCTCTGCACATGTGACTGCCACCCTTCAGGATCGGAATCCCACCAGTTTTCCATGTTTCAGGGTTGGGAGACAATAGTTGAATTCCCCTCTTCCTCCTCTTACTTTCCACAGCACAAAAACCTCAGTCCTCCTAATGTCTTTAAAACATCCTCTGATAATCCTGCCATTTCTCCAATTTGACTGATTTACAAACATTTCAAAAAAGAAAATGAGCAGGCTATTATCAGTCAAACCCCACCTCCTTCTAAACGCCGAATAGACTATGCCAACTACATGGCAGTAACTCACTAGGCAACAGGTACCAGCAAAAAGATTAGAGGTCCTGATCTTTACATAATCTCATGTGTGCTCCATGAGTTATGAATGGATTCTCATGCATTGCAAAGAGAATATGCCCAATTATATGCAGGACAATGGAAGCCAGTGTTATCAACCTAAATTGTAGTGATCTGCTATTTTTAGTCCTGTAGCAGTAGCCCAAGTCAGCTGACATGGGCCAGTATGGGTGTTTGATTGCAGTCAAGACACACTCTGAGACTTGCTGCTGTGGTTTTTTGTTTAGATTTTTTTGTTTTTGTTTTGCAGTGTAGACATATCCTATGTATATACTTGGAACTAGGGGTGTGATTCGCAGCTTGAGTAAACACTCTTACTCTAGCTCTCATCATAGTCCCAGACTAAGGTCAGAAGAGACCAATATCATCATCCAGTCTGATCTCCTGCACAATGCAGGTGACAGAACCTCACCCACCCACTCCTGTAATAAACCTCTAACCTATGACTGAGTTATTAAAGTCCTTAAATCATCGTTTCTAGGCTTTAAGGTGCAGAGAATCCACCAGCAAGTGAGCCGTGCCCCAAGCTACAGAGGAAGGAGAAAAAAACCCAGAGCCTCTGCCAATCGGCTTTGGGGAAAATTCCTTCCTGACCCCAAATATGGTGATCAGTTAAACCCTGAGCATATCAGCAAGACTCACCAGCCAGACACCCAAGAAAGAATTCTCTGTAATAACTCAGGACTAGCGTAACTGCGTTAATACGGGCAATGGTGAGTGGCAACATGAACTCTAATGGCGAAAAGTTGCACCACCTTGTTCAAGTTCAGAACTAGTCAGAAAGTGTCCAACAGAACATTTTTTACTTGTAAAATGCTGACTCAACAAAATCAAAACGTTTTCATCAAAATTTGACAAAAAATTATCAAAATGTGTTGTTTCTATTAAGTTTATGTGCTTTTTCCCCCATAAGCTTCTTTGTTTTGAAATTATTATATAAAGAGACACAACATGACAAACACTAGAGTCCAAAGGAAGCCTTACCAAAATGTTTGTCAATAAGGTCGTTTGATATTTCCAAAACAATTTTCTCTGGAAATTTCATAATTGTTAGAAGTGTCCAAATTTTGATCTTTTGTTCCAATTCAAGATGAAAAGAAACTTCAGAATTTCCTGCAGAACCAAAGTTCTGAGTTTCATCTCATCTTGTTCAGGCAACAGCTTCCACTGACTTTAATTAAAGCAGTCATCTTAGTAAGGGAAGCAGGATCCCTGTCATGACTGCAACACTTCTATAGTCATCCTTCCAAAAAAGTTAAAAGAGATTCTCTCTTGCAAAAGTTAATCATCCCAAAAAAAAGCAGGTTTCAATAACGTTTTAACTCTAAATCTTTGTTTGGCAAAACAAACCTATAAAATGGCACTAACACACCTGTAGCTTTACAAAAATTGAAAATTTCAAGATGTCTTAGCTGGACACAATAAAACATCAAAAATAAATTAAGACTGTCTGAAATCACCTTTGAGATGAGTGACATATTTTATAGGAAGAGGCTAAATCAAACCAAAACCTTCACTGACATTTTCATTGCATTTATGTTGGTTGGTGTAATGAAAAATTAACTTTACACATAAAAAATTTATTGTAGCTTCTTTTACTGCCTCGGAAGGAAAGTTGAGTGCAGTCAAGTGAACTATGCTTCTTCACAGGTTGTCACTTTATGTACTTTATTATTGTAATTTATGGGGATGTTTGTAAGCAAAAGGAGTGTTATTTATTCTACAGTACGCCCGTTTGCTCACTTGTTGCACTCATCATGGCTCTACGTAATAAACCTCATATCACATATTAATGGGGTTATTTAAACTACAACTATAAGTTAACAGGCAAATGCTTTGCAGTATTCCCTGGGCAGTTCTGAAATAACATATAGGATATGCTTTTAGTATGGAGTCAGCAGCGTTAGTCTAATAATGTATGGGAAAATATATAATTATTTAATAAATATAGAAGAATTGACATTAATGTCTTTGTGTTTTTCATTAAAATGATTGCTTGCTACCTTTTTTGTGGCAGATAAAACCTATTTAGTGCCATTTCATGCAAACTCCTGTGATAGACACTTGCCCAAACCATTACCAAATTTAGATACAGTTGTAATCCAATGAAAGTTCTTCCTTGCTGTTTCCAGAACTTACAGAAAGGAGACAAAAAGCAGAATTCCAGTTACCTAACTTCTACAACTCTGATTAATTTTAGTACTGATTATTATGTATTTCCTTTTGCATAACAATAATAGCTATGCAGATGTATTTTTGCTGCATACTCTTCTATCTCAAGACTTTATTGGAACAAAGAACACAGATCATTTTAGGAAAATAATTATAAATATGTACCTTTCCTAGGCAACATGCACATACATCAAATGTTTTTTCATTCTCACTTGAAACTGAACTATGTGGAATGCATATGTTAAATTTAAAAGTGTATTCAAAATCTGAACATTAAGTGCTGATTTTTCTATTATTTGGGGGAGAGAATTTGAATTTCCCATGACAATATAAATGTAGTGTGGCAAACTGCCAGCTTCCCCCTGGTGGGTCTCATGCTTTACCTCTGTCTTTTGCAGTCAGGATGCCCCCAGCTACCCCATCTCCCCTGACTGTAACAGAGCTCTATCTCCTGACTAGGAAAGACCCTTCTCTGGCTGCTACCCTAGACCTTCTGGCAGCTTTTCCTGCAGGTGTTCCCTTCCTTTCCATTAGGGAAGGCAGGGTATAAATACCTCTGGCCTGGCCCTTTATTGGGTCCAGGTGCCATCAATTGCCCTCCTGTGCTTTTCCCTCTGCCTGAGAGGCAGAGGGTTTTTAACCCTTTCGGGTCCTCATACCAGCCCTGATATATTCTTCTGTAGCCATCTGGCCTGACTTTACCACAGTAGGTTGAATTGTGTCAGACTTTAACGTGGCATTTCCGGGGGGGGGGGGGTATTTAACCGGTTTGTGTTTTATTGTAGGCATTTTTTAAAATATATTTTCTCTGATATTTAATGAAGGCTGAAGGCTGGGTGTGTGAGACAGCCTGATGAAATTGTATGACTTTGAAAGTTATATATTCTCATCATCCAAAAGGAGCAATCAATTTTTCAAAGTATTTCCTGGTTCTCCTGAGAATGACAACTGCTGATGAGGAAACCTCCTGGTAGAATTCAGTGATGTAAATTTCAAACACCAGTTTATATGATAGATGATACCTATTAATTTGCGGAGGAATGTGTATGCTTTAATGCATATGCCTATAAGTGAAAAGTCAAACATCAGAACAGCCCAGATTTAAGTAAAAGAGATAAATGAGAGGGGGTATGGAGTGTGACTTGAAGGTCAATTGCTCTGAAGTTCTAAGCGAGCTATCCTGCTCTGCCTAATACAGTACTGCTTCAGTTTTCTCCTTCATTAAAACAGATAAAGGACAAGATCTTCTGTTTCAGAGTCACCCTGAAAAGTTCAGGCCAAAACCCTTTTAAATTCTATTATCTGAGATGCAGAAATCCTCTATGAAATGCTGCCAAGCATTGACTTGGAAACATTATGTCACTGACTGACAGAACAACTACTGTAGCATTTCACTGAAACTGTGTTGTTTCGCTCTATAAGCAAAAATGTCATTTTAACTGCCAGGGCCCAGCTGGGTAATAGAACATCTGTAATCTAAACATTTTTTTCACCTTCAGAGGTGGGAGAAATCACTTTCACTTCTCATGGCTGGACACGGAGGAGGGTTTACATTACACAAGCAAGAAACATTCATTATCATGAAGAGTGAGTATTATGAGGGTGAAAAATTATCAGTCAGCACAGGCCTTAATGACAACTGAGAAACTAAGTACCTCTTAGTCTTGCTCTGCAGATAGGGCAGCTAGTGTGATTCATACACGGCAATCTGTCAGGGACTCAGCAAAGAAACACTAACAAAATTTAACTGTCATCTAGCATACAGTGGGTGATATTTCACTTAATTTAGGTATTCACACACTTTCTGCAGGCCCTACATGCAGGCATGTGCTTTTTATTTGAGCAGCAGTGATTTTGGTTTAGAACTTTTTTTTTTTTAAAGTCCTCTGTTTGAAACACTGTATTGCAAGTGCATTGTGTTGCTATTTTGGACCTGATTCAAAGCACACTAGAGTCAATGGGAGTCTTCAACAGACTCAGGAGCAGACCCTCTCAGCACAATCAGAATCCCAGAGCAAGAGAAAAACTAGAGCAGTTGCTCCAGGAAATTGTTAAACACCACATTCAAAGATGAACATTTGGAATACAGTTACTTAAGTTGTAAGCTCTTTGGGGCAGAGACTGACTTTTTGATTTGTGTTTGTCCAGCACCTAGCACAATGGGAGCCCCATTCATGGACCAAGACTCCAGGTGCTACGATAATGGAAATAAATAAAATAATGAACGAAGACCAAAGAAAGTGAAAAGTGACTGTGCAAAAGCATCTTCAGCTGCAAGTCTCACACATTGCTATTGCAATTGTGACACTTTCCAAATAAGTCTTACTGTGCTACTTTTAGCTTTTCTTTATACCTTGTCTGTTTCTTTTATGCCTCTAATTCGCAGCCCCCACAGTAGTTACCTAACTGACGTGGACATTAGCATTAGAGATACACACGGAGAACACTTACAAGCCTCCATGTAAAAATTCCCAGATATACTGGTTTCGATCAGAGGTTTGCAACTCTTGAGGAGTCAGTGAACCAAAAAACTTCAGTGAAACCCAGATAAAACTGCCATTTCACCTGCAGTTATGTCAAAACCAATGACAAAAATTTTTAAATGCAAAATAAAAAGATTTAACCAGTTTTGAGCTAGGTTTGTGAACCTTAGTGAAAGTATAAAATCCAGTCTAGGTTTGTTGCAGTCTTGTGACAAAGCTTGAAATCAGTTTAGCTTAGTTTTGTCCTACTACAGGATATTAATTTCCACCCATTTTCACTACTTTTTGAAAATGGGCTCAGCTGCCTAGCATAGATTATAGCATGAATGATGCAAATTGTCTAGATATAAAGGACTAAGGAAATGCTCAGGTTACATCAAACTATAAAACATTTGATGGCCCAGCTTGCTCCAATATTCCTGATTTTTTTTACAAGCCCTGTTGACATTTCCACTCTCTTTACTTCTACTACTCTTCTGTCACTGGATTAAGAATAATATTAGATCAGTATCTTACTTCTCTTTACTTGGTGCCTGATCCAGTCCCCATTGGGTTCTTCCATTAATTTAAAGGGACATTGGACCAGGCCCTTATTCCTGCTTTAACAAAGACAATGCACTGTTATTAGTCTTTTAATTTGTAGCTATACTGAAACATGTTTCAATAAAGTCATTGCCCTCAGGTGGCTCGGAAGGTACATACGGCACACTACAGTGTATTTAATGTGTCAGCACTTGCATGTCAACTCTTTTGTAGAGTAATGCTGAGTTATTCTCACGTGTATGCTATAGCTCCCTAGAACAACTGCATGAGCTGAAGTCAAACAAGGAGGCTTTATTTCTGGGTTGCCCAGCTTTTCCCACTTTGACTTAATCTTGCTTCCACTGAAGTTAGGGTTCAGCTTCCACTTACTTCAATGAAAGCAATGGATGCGCAGCATCAGGCCTGTTACATTAGATGCATAACTATGCATTTAGGTACCCAACTTTAGGGACTGAGATTGGAAATTTTTTCTCCATAATACTGGGTTTGTTTTTTGTTTTGGATACCTTGCATAGGTGATCTGTACCAAGCACGGTGTAGGTGTTGCTGGTTTTGGTATAGAATGCCAAAGAGTCAATCAGTTAAGCTAAAGGCTTTTACTCTGTTCACTTGCGTACACTAAATCATGATAAATAGTAGCAGCTGGTATGGGACACTGTCAGAAGACATGATGCTGGGCCAGATGGACCATTGGTCTGACCTAGTACAGCCATTCTTATGTTCTCATAATAGTACTTCACAAGTCCCAGTTCACTGGACATGAGTTAACTATTTAGCTACTGTCATATTTAATAAGATTGTAAAATTAACATTAAATGAGTTATACACAGTTTATAAAACAATTACTTCATTAGTGGAAAAATAAGTTCACAGAAGTTTTCTAAATCTGAACTAGGGCATTCATCAGTAGAGCTGCTCAATTTTTAATCAAGTCTACTGTTGTTGATGTAACTATCATTCTAAATCCCCTCTCTCTGTGCCAGTCCTCTTGTTGCAGAATATATCTTAGAGTTACGAGCTGTACCTTGTTAACTGATTTTTGTCAGCTCAGATTTAAGGCAGAACGCCATAGCATCCAGTATTTTCATCGAAAGACAGCCTCACTTGCTGTTAACAAAAGGAAGCACTTTCCATATTAGGATGAGGGATCTCAAATCCTGCTCAACATTCTTCAGTAACTTAAGCGGCCGTATTCTTAGGGGTACACTTGTAAAACTAGCTGGTGGAGAAGGAGTAAAAAGGAAGTGGCTTGAGCATTTCTGTGTCTAATGAAGGAAGGAAGCAGCCTGAAGCACGCCAGCATGGATTCTTTCCTCAGCCCATTTTTGCTTTGATGACTCATTGCTGGAAAAAAAATGCAGAGCAGTAGAGGCAATAAGCTATATGTTCTGTCAAGCTATTTATATAGCTCCCACACAGCATAGTAGCTGGTTTTTTAATTCACTTGCTAATTGCTTTTTAATGGGATCAGTAGCATTTTTCCCCTCTTAAAAAAAAAAACTGGTGGGACCCCTTCTTCTATAGTTCTGAGTCAGTAATAAAAGGAAATATTTCCAAAGACATTCTCACTAGCACTATGCAGAGAGTGAGACTATATTCAGATTAGGGTTAGAGAGAGACATGTTGGGTAGGGAGCTCAAGCAACAAGTACAGCCACTTCAGCCTAGCTTTCTGCACTCCTACTGGGCAAGCTTTTCAGGCTGATCTATCCCACCTATATGAACTTGGAAAAGATTCCTTCAACAGAGCAGATCCATTTATGTAAGTCATAGGACTAGATTTTCCTCTTTGTTACAAGTGGGAAACTTCGTTGACTCCCATCTGTTTTAATAGGACCTTGGGATCCATATGGATGAAAATAATCAGGAAGTAGTTGTGAAACCATTACTCATCCAGATGAGCACTTATATGCTTAAGAGTGGCTGGGACTATTTGTGTGAGTAAGTGCTTGTTCTTGCGATTGAGCGCTACAGTCTATATCTATGTAAATTGGAGATGGGCCTGAAACAAAATCCTTGGTATAAGCACTCCTCAGTTTTGAGGGAGTTTGGATCTGGAAGCTGTAACTCAGGCAAATAGTAAAAATGTCAGCCAGTATCACATCTACAGTAAGTTTTACCACAAATAATGTGGGTTTGACTTGCTGTTTATTCTGGTCTCTTTGCAGGAATTGGCATTCCTTGATTGTCTACCCCTAGCTCCCTTTGGTCATTTCTTCAGACCTTTCCTTCCCAAGGAGTTTGGTGTATTAAGAACATACCCCGTTTAGGTCTATTCATTAGTCTATTATACAGAATATTTATTGTATGTACTATATTCTTTTTATGTTGCCTTAAGGTGTGCTAGGCATCTCCCAGCACATATCAAACATATCTTCACTCCAGGTATGCCTACAACTTCAAATTATTCCCTGTATTAAGGGATTCACAGACCACAAATGGTGTAACACCAACTGCCCAAGTAAGTAACTGATAGTGAAGGCTTTGATAGTCTGTTTTTAATACTGATCATTGAGAAAGTCCCAATGACATGAGCTAATAACAGAGTATCATTTCTCCTGTTGATTTTTGTTATAGTCCAAAATTATCTGAATTTAAAAAAAAATTAAAATTATAAAAAACTGATTATCTAGCTAAAAATCAGCTCAGTGTGATGTTTGTTTGGCGCCCACACGTTCTAAAATTGTGCACACAGCTTGCTTGACACTGTATATCATTTCCAGAATAGCTCAAGGGCTGTGTACATATTCTGTTTAGTATTCTGACCTGCCATGTAAAATAATTTATAATCATATTATTGAAGAGAGAAGCAATGTGGTTACGTGCATATAGAGCCTAATTCTGCCAGGTGTTGAATGCCTGCAACTTCTATTGACATCAGTGGGAACAGCAGGCATTTAACAGGTTTGGACCAATAATACCCATTGGTCATCTAATAAGGTTAAGGCACAATTCCCCACATGCATCTTATTTGAATGCTATAAAAATGCAGTTTTGAGGATGCCATGAAAATTTCTTAAGTACTACCATACTTATGAGCCATGACATATCACAGCAGAAATGTCTGGCATTCTTAGTGCTGTGTAGGTATTCTGGGCAGATGTGTAGAACATCTATAAATAGACACATACTCGCACAGAACCTGGATAAAAATACATTAATGTTTCATATATTTTTCCAGGGAAAATTAGGTGCAATTAAGTTTGCACTACAGGACTGTAGTAAAAGAATATTCAACAGAAGACCTTTAATTGCTTTTAAAAGGCGCGTGCACACACACACACACACATTTGGTTCTCACTTAGAAAATAGAGGATAGGTCCATAAAGGGCTATTTGTCAGATGGGCAGGAATTGTTGCTTGCCAAAAGCTGGGAATGGGTGACAGGCTGCCTACTTGATGATTACCTGTCTGTTCATTCCATCTGAAGCACCTGGCATTGTCCACTGTCAGAAAACAGGATACTGGGCTAGATAGACCATTGGTCTGACCCAGTATGGCCATTCTTATGTTCTTACATTATTTTAAGTCAAGGCTTGTGTTACAGTGAAATCTGACATCTTAGCCAAGTCATTTCAAATACCTTGTTGGTCACTCACAGTTTGTTTCTCTAGTAATTTTTGGGTATTTACCAGATAATCACACTTCCCTTATCACCACATTGTATCCCAGGAAATCTAAATGAAAAGGCTGGCTTCTTTCTCTCTGAGTATCAAAGAACCTAACTGTAAACTTGGATTGGAACTTTTTCTATCTCGTGAAATCATCTAAAGCAACAGTTCCCAACTTGAGGGGCAGGACCCCATGGGGGGACACCAAAGATTTCAGGGGGTCCACAAGACTTCAGTAATAGAAGTCATTTAGGCCCTCCCAAGCTTTGTGCCATGTGAATCAGCCTCAAGTTCTGTGCTGGCTGGAGTGGAGGAGCAGCCTCCCTCAGCTTGCACCAGCCAGGTGCCCAGCTGGAGAGGGGCAGTGCCGCACCAGTGGGGGACTGGAGCAGCCCTGGCCAACCTGCTAGAGCTCGCCTTCATTACCCTCAGTCCATGAGGAATGGAAAGAGGCGGGACCACAGAGGGCATGCGGTGGCGACTGCAGCAAGGAAGGCTTAGCTTCTTACTCTGTTTTGTTAATCGTTAACGCAAGGGAGAACTAGCATACAGATATATTTTAGAGAAGCCAAGCTGGAAAACACAGCTGAGTAGCGCTAAATGAAACTCAGGAGGTTAAGTTTATAGGAATTTTTGACAGTCTCTTTCAGTTCCAGTCCACATGACTTTTACTCCATGAATTTCACTATTTGTTTGTGCACTCATGAACTTTTCTGTGTCTACCTTAACAGTATAGGAGATTTTTAAAAAGTGAGATTCAGAGATTTCAAGGCCAGAAGGTACCACTGTGATCATCTCATCTTACTTTTGTATTACACAGGCCATGGAATTAAAAAAAAAAAAAATTCGTATAACACCTCTTTTTAAAAACATATCCAATCTGGATTTTAAAATTGCCAGTGATGGAGAATCCATCATGATCATTGGTAAATTGTTCCAATGATTGATTAACCTTACTGTTAAAAATGTATGTCTTATTTCCCATATGTATTTGTCCAGCTTTGACTTCCAACCATGGGATTGAATTATAATTTTTCTGCTGGATAGACGAGCCCATTAGCAAATACGTTCACCATAGATATTGATTACTTAAGTTATCCCTTCATTTTCTCATTAAGCAAAACAGATTGAGCTCTAAGTATATTAATATGAGACATGTATTCCAATCCTTTAATATTCTTGTGGATCTTCACTGAACCCTCTCCAATTTAGCAACATCCTCCTTGAACTGTGGCCATGAGAACTGGACTCAGTTTTCTGCAATGGTCACACCAGGGTCAAACACAGAATAAAATAACATCTGTACTTCTATGCGAGATTCCCCTGTTTAAGCATACAAGAATTGCATTTCCCACAGTATCAGACTGGGAGCTCATGTTCATCTGATTATCCAGCTTGATCCCCAGATCTTTTTCAGAGTCTCCCATCCTTTAAGTATGGCCTCCATTCATTTGTATATTTGTTCCTAGATGTATACATTTAGCTGTATTAAAATGCATATTGTTCACTTGCACTCATTTTACCAAGTGATCCAGATCACTCTTCATCAGTGACCTGTCCTCCTTGTTATTTACCAGTGCCCTCATTTGTGTGTTTTTTGAAAACTTTATCAGTTATGATTTTGTGTTTTCTTCCAGGTCATTAATAAAAAGGTTAAGGAACACAAGTCAAACAATTGATCCCTCTTTACAATTACATTGTGAGACCTATCAGTTATCCAGCTTTTAACTCATTTAATTTGCCATGTTAGTTTTATGTCATTCCAGTTTATCAATTCAAAGTGTCTTGCGGTACCAAGTTGAATGCCTTAAAGAAGTCTAAGTATATTTACAGCAACACTATTACCTTTATTAACCAAACTTGTAATCTCAAAAAAAAAAAAAAAAGATATCAAACTCACTTCATAAGATCTATTTTCCATAAACCCATGTTGATTGGCATTAATTATATTGTCCTCCTTTAATTGTTTCTTAATCAAGTCTTGTATCAGTCCCTCCATTATCTTGCCCAAGATGTCAGAATGACAGGCCTATTATTATCTGGGTCATCCCATTTAAGGTGTTGTTTAAGTATTGGCAAAACATTACTTTTCTTCTAGTCTTCTAAAAATTCCCTGGTGTTCCAAGATGTATTGAAAATCAACACTAATGATCTAGGGAACTCCTCAGCCAGCTCTTTTTAAAAGCTATTGGATGCAAGTTATCCAGAACTGCTGATTTTAAAAATGTCTGACTTTAGTATCAGCTGTTTAACATCCTCCTGAGATACTAATGGAATGGAAAAAGTGGTATGTGATAGGACTACATCATCATCTGTTTTTCCCCGAACACAGAACAGAAATATTCATTCAACAGTTCTGTATTTCCTGCACTATTACTGACAATTCTATCATTTCCAACTAGAAACGGAACAATATCAACGTTGATGATGATTTTTGTTCCTAATATACTTAAACTCCTTCTTATTATGCTTAATTCTGCTGGCCATTTATTTATCCTTGTGTCGTTTTGCTTTCTTTATCAATTTTCTACAATTCCTAGCTTCTGATTTCTGTTCATTACTATCAACTTCCCCTTTCTTCCATTTGTTTTTCTATTTAGTTTCCTTTATTTCCCCTCTAAATCAGGCAGCTTTTTAAACCAATATGGCCTTCTTCCTTGATAGTTGCTTTTTTGCCTTCTAGTAAAATGTTCTTAAACAATTCCCAATGATCACCCACATTTTTCTGATTAAATTCTTCCTTCAGCTGATTTGGTTCAGAAGTGGTTTCAGCTTTGTGAAATTGGCCTTTTATATCACCAAGTGCATATAAAATTACTGGTTTGGCTTTGGACTTTATTTTGTTTCCACATTATAAATGTGATCAAGTCATGATTGCTTATATCTAAGCCATAATTCATTTTTAGTTTGGTGATAAATTCCTCTGCTGAGTTAGGAAATTGTCATCTATAATATTTAGAAATTCCAAGGATGTTTTAGTACTGGTAGTATGAGACCTCTAGTATGTCACACATATTGTAGTCTTTATGGTCATGTAACTTTTCCCTCTACAAATTATAGATAGGTGTGTAAGAAGACAGTCATCCTGTTAACTAGTGTGATTTGATAGTCTGTAGCAGTCACCAATACCCCCTCTTGTGCTTTATTGGTTAGAATATTGAGCCATAAGCAATTCAAGTTAATTTTCTTCCAAGTTATCAGTAACTCAGAATCACAATGCCATTTTTGACAAAATGCCATTCCCCCTACTCTTTTGCCCAATCGATCCTTCCTAACCAGACTGTAACCATTGATTTTAATATTCTAGTCACAGGAAACATCCCACCTGATTTCAGAAATAGAAAATAGATAAAATTTATGCTCGTAAATGAGAAATTCCAATTCCTCTTGTTTTGGCCTCCTAGCAGTGGTGTATAAACAATTCAAGATTTTCTTCTCTTTATGTCCTTTGGCTAATTTTGTTCTCAACATTTCAACTTTGTACTAAATGAGTGCTCATAACATCACTCTTTTACCCCTACCCCTTTTTGTTATTAGTTTAATGCCGTCCTGATTACTGTGGCCAGCCAGTCTCTGAGAAGATTGATTCCTTTTCAATTGACGTGGAGGCCATCCAAACTATACAACCCCCTCATCTGCATACAAGGAAAACCAATGTTTCACATAACTAAAACACTCCACTCTACGCTACTTACCTAGGCAGTGGTCCACTTCCAGAATCTTCTGTCTTCTCTCTCTCTTTGCTCTTGGGACTGGAAGGATCTCAAAGAAGATCACTTGAATGCTCTTCCTCTTCACCATGCTTCTGAGTTCCCTCAAGTCATCTATTATCTAGGAGATATAGGCACTAATGACCCTGCATTGCATCCAAATTTAGAGTGACATCTTGTGCTTTGGCTCCCAGAAGGAAGCACACTGTTGTGTTGTCTGCCTGTCCCAAATCTCTTAGGATTTTTGGAAAAATCTCCCCCATATGCATAATCCGGGGTATACTTTCAAATACTTGTTCTTATGCAATATGCTTTAAATAATGTGCGTTATTTCTCTTCACAAGTTTATCTGCAGGCTTTTTGTAATTTTTTATTTCAATTACTGGTAATCAGAAACAAATAAAAAGACCAAATCCTCAGATGCATAAAATTTATATTAGTCAGTGCAATTCCAAAGCACTGAGTTTGAAGATTCAGATCTGCCCTCTCACCACCCTGGACACAAAAACAACTTCTCAGCACTAAGTACTCTTAGAGAGGAACTTTTCTTGCCCTATCTGAAGTAATCTCATTAATTAACTCATCCCAGCCTATCCACCTTGCTTCTGAGTTCACTATAGAAATAACTGCCAGATTGCTTAACCTTCCTGCCCCTTTGATGTTCTTAGGTAGGTCATAATGAAAGGAGTTTCAGCAAGCTACAATTAAATCAGCAGCCACAGTTACAGGAAGAGGGGGGGGAAGAGCAGTGTTGTTTGTGTTAGGGAAACTTCCATCTAAAGACCCTTTGTGAATGTAACTAAGGAGATTAATAGTCACCTTTGTTTCCAAGTCATCCTTAAAGATTTGCTTGTAAGAACTGGTAAAGAGTTCAATCTCATTCTCAAAACCAAGTTTAAATCCTCAAGATCACTGCTTGCTAAATGTTGATGGTGCTTCTTTATGCCACTGCTGAGACTTTTCAATTTCTCATCCATCAAAAAAACTAAGATTTTCTCTGACTCCAACATATATTTATGCAGCCTACGATCCAATATTGTCAATACTGTGTCTAAGACAGTTGAAAATTTTTTGGGGATCGGCTAACTATGTCTCCTTTGCAAGTTCCCCTGACATTATTTTCCTTCTTTGAGATCATTTCTGTTTAAACTACATGAATATTCATAAAGTTTCAACCTCTGGAGCAGAAGCTTCCTTACATTCACTGAACACAGAAGACAATAGTTCTGATAAAGCATCTCAAAGGCCACTAAGTAAACCACAAGCTATTTGAACATCAGGATCCAAATTCTGCAGGGTTTTTTCTTTTATCAAATGTTAATGTTTTAAAAAATAAGATATGATCTACTATCTCAGCCAAAACTTGAAACAAACACTATGAAATGTTCGTTTTCAAACTAACAGATTCTGATTTATATTCTGGCATAAGATTAGATGAGATCAAGGCTTCACACAGAGTCAAAAAACACTCACCATGTTCTCATAGTGGATGGATTGCATCTATCTTTGCCAACCATCTTGCCAGGCTTTGGCATTTTAATGTAATGCTAATATGTTTTTTTCAAAACATCCCAATGACTAGTAGAAGCAGAAAAAACAGGATATACAATCTTTGAACAATGCCAAAAAATACAGAACACTTCAATTTGGGAGAGGTTTTGAGTGCAATCTAGCAAAGAATTTAGCTTTCCTAATCTTGTCAAAAATAGATTGCCATACTTTTCTTGCAATCCTACCACTGAATTGATTTTGATAGTTATATCACCTTTGCGACACTAAAGTTTCTCTATGATCTTGCACCTTGCAAGCAATTAAAGTAAACCCCAAAATTACCATTATGAGGACTGTCTAATTACTTATCTGAACCTCTCCAAGTTAAACACCTGTCACTTAAGTACAGCAACACATCCAAGAGACAAGGTAAAATATTGTGCCTCATGTCCTTCCACAGCTGACACAAGGTATGCAAACCTTTGTCAATTGTGCGACCCTTTTCTAATTGTTCTGTAATTTCCATTCAGTGAGTGAATGCCTTTATGTATTCTTTTGAATGTTAATATTGGCATACGTGCACACTAACGTGGAAAAAAGTTCATGAACCTCGTTTTACAGTTTGCAGCAGAGCTTGAGGAATTTGGCTGGAAAAAGCAAACAAGCAAAAAACAACAAGGAACCAAGAGTCAAACTGTGCATCAACCAAGATCACTAGCATAACCCCCCATTAGGAGTTGACAAAGAACCACTGTTTTAATATTTGCTTTTTCTTTACATTTGCTAGACAAAAAATCTTGGTCTAAATTAACAATGGGACAGCTTTCTACCAAAACAACA
This sequence comes from Mesoclemmys tuberculata, assembly GCA_007922155.1. Taxonomy (NCBI): domain Eukaryota; kingdom Metazoa; phylum Chordata; order Testudines; family Chelidae; genus Mesoclemmys; species Mesoclemmys tuberculata. Next base: position 65,229,019 of record ML675624.1, on the reverse strand, counting down.
GCAAGCAGAATCCATCTCTTGAGGCCAAGTACCAAGATCTGCCTCGTCAGAGTCAGAATTCTGCCCCAAACTTTCAACAATAGAACTGCTTTCAGCATTCCCATCCATTACAATTGCACTAGCAACCAACGGCCAACTTTCTGTGCTACAATCAGAGACTCCTGGACCCAACAAGTCAACACTAAGCTCTAATCAGAGATTCTGGCACCCCACAAGCCTGGCAAACCAAAATCAATGCCCTCACTAGCTAAAGAAGGCTCAGAAGTCTGAACAGCAGAACTGTCTGCAGATTGTTCATGAGGAACATGGTCGGACTTCACATATCTCAAAAACCTCTGTAGACCACTTGTACTCTTCTGATCTTTTCCCCAGTTCTGCTGCAGCCTGCACTTTTGAGCACTGGTTTTGTGCTTGTGAATACTCGTGGTGGAAATGATGGCTGGATGTAAGAACTTACCCATCAAGCTCTTCATGAATGAATAGCTAGCTTTGGAATGACGACAGTAGCAGACGAAAGATCAATATCTCTGTGAAACTCTGAAAGTAAGCAGGTAAGGGTTATCTCTGCAATGCAGGACTTAGCCAGTACTTAAAGAGGGAGAGGCTGCAACCTTCCTTCCCATCAATTCTTCAAGTGTTTTTTGAAGCTCTAGGGGGAGCCCTCAAAGAGCTTCCTCCCGAACTGCTGCCTCAGGTGGCTCCCTAAGCTGTTACTTCATATAGCATCCAGGGCTCCCCCATGTGCAGGCACCATCCGCTCACTGGCGTCTCCCTCAGTACAGAGGGAGTTGGTGGTACCTGTGTCCTTGGAGGAGCAGAACAGGGCCCAGAGCTGGGACCTGCAACAGCAGAAGGAGCTATAGAAGTATCAGTTCTTGAGACTCAGACCATAAGGTCAGAAGGGACCACTATGATCATCCAGTCTGACCTCCTGCACAACGCAGGCCACAGAATCTCACCCACCCACTCCTGTAATAGACCTCTAACCTATGACTGAAGTCCTCAACTAACGATTCAAAGACTTCAAGATACAGAGAATCCACCAGCAAGTGACCCAGGCCCCATGCTGCAGAGGAAAGTGAAAAAACCCCAGAGCCCTTGCCAATCTGCCCTGGGGGAAAATTCCTTCCTGATCCCAAATATGGCGATCAGTTAAACCCTGAGTGTGTGGGCAAGACTCACCAGCCAGACACCCAGAAAGAATTCTCTGTAGAAATTCAGAACCCACCCCATCTAACTTCTCATCACAGGCCATTGGGCATAATTAGCGCTAGTAGTCAAAGATTAGTCAATAGCCAAATTAGGCTGTCCTATCATACCATCCGCTCCATAAACTTATCAAGCTCAGTCTTGAAGCCAGATGCTGAGGAGGGACTCGGAGAAGCCACATGGGGCACAGGCCACTTCTGTACTAGCTTCTCAGCACCTTGTAGATTCTGAGCTGGGCCAGCAGAGAGGGATGGTAGGAGGTGGGAGCAGCCAGGGTGGGAACGCAGAGGCAGCAAGCTTAGCACAGGCCCCAAGGACTCAGAGACTCCCTCCCATCCCCACTGTCACTGTGCTCCCAACCCCAGAGATACTGCATCTCACTCCACCCAGCAGTCCTGGATCCCCAGAGAGACCCCCTCAAAACCAAGAGACCTCCAATCTGAGTAAATCTCCCTGCACCAATATCCTCAGAAATTCCCTCTCCTGGTCTGGCGTGGATATCAGTGATACCCACAAAGCATTAAATGGGACCTTAAACACATTATTCATGAAGGCTACATGAAGGCTAGGGTCCCACAATAGAAGAGTGAGAATAAAAAAACCCCAAACCTAAATTCATGACAGAACCCTCTCACCCCCTCCAGTCCCCCCAAAAGAGTGGCTCTTTACAGGCCCCTTTCACCTGGAACCATTTGAACCCCCTTCACACAGTTCTGAAACCATTTGAGGAGCTCACCCAAAGTTACTGAAACTCTCCATAGAATAATTAGAGTTGGATGGGACCTCAGGAGGTCATCTAGTCCAACCACCTGCTCAAAGCAGGACTATCCTCAGCTAAATCATCCCAGCAAGGGTTTTGTTAAGCCGCAGCTTAAAAACCTCTAAAGATGGAGATGCCACCACCTCCCTAGGTAACCCATTCCAGTGCTTCACCACTCTTCTAGTGAAAAATATTTTCCTAATGTCCAACCTAAACCTCCCCCACTGCAACTTGACATCATTGCTCCTCGTTCTATCATCTGCCACCACTGAAAACAGCCTAGCTCCATCCTCCCTGGAACTCCCTTTCATGTAGTTAAAGGCTGCTATCAAATCCCCCTCATTCTTCTCTTCTGCAGACTACACAGGCCTAGTTCTTTCAGCCTCTCCTCATAAGTCTTGTGCTCCATCCCCCTTATCATTTTTGTTGCCGTCCTCTGGACTCACCAACTTCTCCACATCTTTTTTGTAGTGGGGGGCCCAAAACTGGACACAATACTCAAAATGCGGCCTCACCAATGCCGAATAGAGGGGAATAATTGCTTCCTGCAATCTGCTGGCAATGCTCTTACTAATGCAGCCCAATATGCCATTAGCCTTCTTGGCAACCAGGGCACACTGCTGACTCATATCCAGCTTCTTATCCACTGTAACCCAGAGGCCCTTTTCCGCAGAACTGCTGCCTAGCTCATCAGTCCCCAGTCTGTAGCTGTGCATGGGATTCTTCTGTCCTAAGTGCAGGACTCTGCACTTGTCCTTGTTGAACATCAACAGATTTCTTTTGGCCCAATCCTCCAATTTGTTTAGGTCCTTTTGCATCCTATCCCTCCCTTCCAGGGTATCTACCACTCCCTCTAGCTTAGTGTCATCTGCAAACTTGTTGAGGGTGCAATCTACCCCATCATCCAGCTCATTAATGAAGATGTTGAACAAAACCACCCCAGGACCGACCCCTGGGGCACTCCACTTGTGACCAGCTGCCAGCTAGACATGGAGCCATTGATCACTTCTCGTTGAGCCCTTTGCTCTAGCCAATTCTCTATCCATTTTGTAGTCCATTCATCCAACCCATACTTTTTTAACTTGCTGATAAGAATACTGTGGGAAACTATATCAAAAGCTTTGCTAAAGTCAAGGTATATAACGTCCACCACTTTCCCCACATCCACAGAGCCAGTCACCTCTTCTTAGAAAGCAATCAGGTTGGTCAGGCATGACTTGCCCTTGGTGAATCCATGATGACTGCTCCTGATCACCTTCCTCTCTTCTAAGTGCCTTAAAATGGATTCCTTGAGGACCTGCTCCATGATTTTTCCAGGGGTTGAGGTGAGGCTGACCGGCCTATAGTTCCCTAGATCCTCTTTCTTCCCTTTCTTGAAGATGGGCACTTTGCTTTTTTCCAGTCATCAGGGACCTCCCCCAGTTGCCATGAGCTTTCAAAGATAATAGCCAATGGCTCTGAAATCACATCAGCTAACTCCCTCAGCACCCTCAGGTGCATTGCATCTGACCCCATGGACTTGTGTATGTCCAATTTTTCTAAATAGTCAGGTGAAAATCAGCTAAAATCCTAAAACCACCACACGTCACCTTATGTCACTCTACAACCATATGGAAGAACAAGTTTTGCTTCGCTCCAATGTGGAATTATACATAGGCCCACGTACAGTCAAGAGATTAGAGGAGTATTATTGAACTATTCAAACCTGAGAGGAGTTTCAAGTTTGTAACAAAACTAATAATTTTATATGGTTTGAGGTTTTGTAACGGAAGTTTTGCATAAGTCTCATGCTGAGTAGATAATGGCCTGAGATATGATTAGCTTCATCGATTCTCATCCACTTTCATATACCCTCCTTTGTGCACACCCCTGACTGTGGAAGAAACACAGTGGTGATTCACATTACTCATCTAAGATCAGAAGAGCCCAAGACTATGAAAAGACTCTCAAATGAAATAGCTTAATCACGTCCATATTCTGCAGGTCTATTTCTGGCAATAACACCAGCCTCATGTACAATGATACTTTCTGTTCCTTAAATTGCCAATTGTATTGCTGATTTTCTTTTTACAATAACATCTCCAACAATTTCAGATTCAAATTCTTTGTCTGCAGTTTTTTGTTCAAGGGGACTGTGCTCATTGAGAGGGAGAACAGGGAGATATTTGAAAGATTTTGAATGTTGATGATGAAGCCCCCAATCCTGCAATGATTTACACACATCTAACTTTAATCATATGCATTATCCTGTTGACTCCAAAGGATTAAAGCTAAACATGTTTGAAAGAACCCATCCACACGACTGCTTAAGTTGATCTAATTTATGTTGCAGGGGTGTGAAAAAGACTCTCCCGGGGGACACATGTTACAGGAACATAATTGCTGTCCACACTGGCACTTTGTCAGTGGGAAATGCTCTCCCGTCAACATAGCTTTGGCCTCTCACAGAAGTGCAGTAATTATGCCGATGGGAGAGTGCTCGCCCTTCAGCGCCACTAGTGTAGACCTGCCCTACGTCTTTGCAGGATCAGGACCTAAGTGGTATTTGTTCTTCATATGTTTCTGCATCCTAAGGAATAGGTCTAGTGATAATTAGGTGCTGAAGATTTAGTTCCACCCTGCACTTTAGATCAGAAGACAGCTGGTCCTGTGCTTGAAGTGCTTAGATAGAATTCGGGAGAGCTGGGCTCTGCCAGAGACTGCCTGAAGGACCTTGAGTAAGTCACACATGGTATGTGTCTACACAGCTAATGGCAGTGAACCTTCCAACCCAGCTCAACAGACTCGGGCTTATGCTACCATGCCAAAAATACCTGTGTAGACAGCACTTTGAAGTCTGGATCTCCGGTTCTGAAACCTACAGCTATTTTTGGAGTAGGAGCACAATCCTGAGTCTGTCAACACAGGTTGAGAAGCTCACTGCTGCAGATTATGTAGCGGTACCCTTAGGTCCTGATCCTGCAAATGATTGCAACCAGGCAGAGCTCTCTGGTGGGTACAGCAAGACACACAACTTATCAATTGCAGGATCAACTCCTTAACCTCTCTGTGCCTCAGCTCGTCTATAAAATGGGGATAAAACTTCCTTTCTCCCCCCTTCTACACCACCCCGTGTTTATATTGTAAACTCTTTGTGGCAGGGATTGTCTTGCAACATATAGCCCTGATCTCATCTCTAACCTGGCCTCTAGGTGCTACCATAATGTTACTGAATAATAAAACAATAACAATGATGAATCAGTGTTTGTTTCTTTATACATTCCCTTACAGGGTGATCAAAAACTATAGCATGTACACATCTGAATTCAATATGCTCCATGGAACCAGACTAATTGCATCGTTTACATTCTGGAGACCTAAAGTAGGGTGGATCATAATTTTCTGAGCTCTCACCGCATACCTCTTGCGTGGAACACGACTCAGAGCCTGAAGTATGCTGCTTATTACAATATCATTAGCATAAGTTGTTTAAGGATGTGGTAAATAATTCATAAAGAAATACGCACGAGCAAATAGGCTTGTCTTTTTTTCTGTTTTCATTAGGATTGAAGGAAATTGTTACCTTTCTTCAAATGTTTTTACTTAAAAAGGCAGGTACAGTACAGAGTTTTCAAACACTTTTCCTAGGAAAAGAAAAACACACCTTTACAGCTGGAGTGGAAAACAAGTACAGTGATGAAAGCTAGAACAGTTCAGGGAAAAACTGATATTCTAAGGCTTGGTCTGTATTTAAAAACTTATGATCATGTAGCTATGTCAGTCAGGGATGTGAAAACGCCTTAACCCTACTGATGTAGCTACACCAACAAAACCCCCAGCATAGACACAGCCACGCTGACAGCAGAGTGCTTTAGCTGATGTAGCTAACGTCATTCAAGGCGATAGTATTCCTACCCTGGCTGAAAATCTTCTCTAGTGTACAGTGCACCAACACTATGGATTTACGCCTGTATGGGCTCTGCAGTTTTGACAGTTTTAATCAACACTCAAAAGAAATTGAGACATAAAAACATCCTGGGTCTCAACCTGCATGGTGCAGAGGGCCAGATTTTTAAATGGTATTTAGGCACCTAACTCTAAAATCTGTCCCAGTGCTTTCTACAAGGAGTTAAGTACCCTCACATCCAATTGAAGTTATTGGGACCTGTATTTACCATTGACTTCAATGGATCAGAGTTAGGCCAACACTGAGCACTTATGCCATTTACTATTTGTATTGTGTTAGCACGCAGGGGCCCCAAACATGGGCCAGGACCCAGTTGTGCTGGTGCTGTATAAAGAGAACAAAAAAGTGGGTCCCTTCCCCAAAGATGTTACTTCCAAGTAAGTTTTTTAAAATCCCTCCCTGTATACGTAACCAGCCTTCCAGGCAGGCAAAGAGTGATTAGCAAAACTGCAATCTAGAAGCTAGAAAATTAAAATGAAATCTCAACTGAAAAGAGATCAGAGTCTTCTGATGGATGAATAGCTGGGTTAACTTTATGTAAATATGTTCCCAACAGAGTTTCAGAAAGTGATATTATTTCGAAAAGCAGGGGGAAATAGGATTCCTTCAGACTGCAATTTGACAACCTAATTTGCCTCCAATTGGATTATAATCATAGAATGTTAGAGTTGGAAGGGACCTCAGGAGGTCATCTAGTCCACCCCCCTGCTCAAAGCAGGACTATCCTCAGCTAAATCATCCCATAATCACCCATAGAAATTCTTTATTCCTGGATGAGGGTGTGTGGGGAAGGTAGGTGTAAGATGTGAACTTGAAGCAAAGATGCCATGAGCAGGCAGTATTCATTTCAGTGCACGCAAATCCAGTTTCATTTCAACAGGGACAAACTCACAGGAAGATTGTGTGAAAGTCTGAGCAAACCTTCACAGGGTTGATTCATCCAAGCCTGCTCTTCCTTTCACACATATTGTTCCAGGTTCCAACAAGCCACTAAACTTGTTGTGAAAATCAAACACAACTACCAAGTTCTGCCTGGTTTCAGGTTGAAATCAGCGTAAGAATTCTACAGAGAGTTTCTCGTTGACTCTGTACACTAGGTGCTCCCTGATAGTTCAGCCAGAGAAACAAAAATTCTGCATGCTTAGGAGTTATTTAACATATTCAAATCGGAATATCTGTTTAAAATGCTGCCTGGGAGGATGAGTGGCCTTGGCATGGGGGTAAAGTGGTAACCATTATTAGGATAACACTTCATAAGGGTTTTCAGGGCAGAGATTTGTACATTCATTGGAAACTTTCGTTAGTATCCCTACTGATTTAGAGTGGATGAATTCGGAGTTTGTTTTTTTAACCTGTGCATCATGCATGTTTGGACTGTCCTGCTCACCTCTAAATTCAGCTGTGAGCCCTTCAGGAGCAGAGACTGTGTTCTCACCGTGTGTTTGCACAGCACCAAGCACACATGCCTCTCACAAATAAACAGATTAATACTGAGCCCTAGATGCACATTCAGAGGGCCAATCAATGTAAACATAGGGTTTCTCTAAAGAGAAGACTAGCGGAAGCCAGATGGCATGAAATCACTGAGAGCTGTTTCATAAACTTTTCCTGCAATCAAATCTAATTGAAATAACACTAGATTGTGGACTTTAGCAGGTGGGCAGCACGCACAGCTGCTTCTGCCAGTTGATTTCCAAAGAATACATACATAAAACATTTCACAGCAGATGACATCTGGGGAAAAAGGTTAACCCAGAGGGAATGTTCAGTTTGGATCTTCATTCTTCCAACAGCTTTCTGAAGCAGGCATCTTTAATAATACAGGCAGAAAAAAAATCTAAAAGCAAATTTGTTATTTGCAGTGAGCTACAATATAGATGTGCAGCTTTGCCTTTGCAATAAAAAAAAAGTCTTCAGTTCTGATTTGTAGCTTCGATTTTGTCAAGAAATCAAATGAGCCAGGAGAACCGAGATTTGGCCACTGCAGAGAAGTTCAGAGTGAGTGTGGCAGAGGTTTTGCATGACTTTGACCAAAAAACATGGGTTAAATTTTGCTTTGAAACCTACGCTCAAAACAAAACATGGGGGAAGGACATGTGGAAGCAGGGGACCCACATGCACCAAAATTTGCAGGGGGGAGAAAGCTTTTATAAAGCCCATAAACAGACTCTGTTAAGTTTCATGTACCTGTACTGAACACTATAATCCTCTTGGACAGCTAACCAATTGCCCATGCCCTTCAGGGTTTGTTTTCCATGTAATTCTCATTCTTATATATAAATTTAATTTAAAGATCTACATGGCCATCCTCTTCCATTACTACTTCTGTCAGAAATTGTGTTTTTAACAGTGTAGGCTACAGAATCAGGAGATTCCCATGCCACAGCAAGAGCAAACAGCAAAATTAGATGTAAAATTCAGCATTTCATCTCTTTGAGCTCTTGAACTACTTGTATGTGCATACAGTCCACTGAATACTTCAGAATTCAACCAGACTGTTCAGAGAAAAAATAAATATTTTCTCCAAAAAGTAGAGCAGGGAAGCCACTGACAATAGAACCATGTAGAGGAAGTAGCTGTTTCAAAGCAGCTCTGAGAATCAGCCCTGTGCTATGACTTCGCAAGAAGTGACTGAGTATGAAGAGACTTCTCTTAAAAGCACCCATCTCCGTAGTCTATTGTGACATAGAAATCAGTGACACTAAGGAAGATACAATGACAAAAAAAACCCCAAAAGGCAGAGTCTCTGAAGGGGGCACATGTGGGAGGAAAACAGACTGTTGAGCAAGCTGCAAAGTGGAAAACAAAGTGGTCTTTTGAAAACGTTTTACTTTAGATAGACCAAGCTTGTATATTAAAAGTGTAACTTTTGGTTCTGATTATTTGAAAGTCACCATAAAGACAAATAAAAGACAGTCCTTGGCCTGAAGAGTTTATAGATAGCCTATATAGAATAGATTGAACACAACAAGTAACAATACTGATGAGGGGAGCGAAGAGGAATGATTGGCTAGGGCAGAGGTCGGCAACCCGCGGCTCCGGAGCTGCATGCGGCTCTTCAGCCATGGTAAGCTAGGTTTTGCAGCTCCAGACTATTTTTCTTTAGTCAGTGGAAGAGGGGGCAAAATGGCTCTTTTGGTAGTAAAGGTTGCCGACCCCTGGGCTAGGGCAATCAGGCAGAATAAGGAGTGCAACAACATGACTGTGTGGCTTTGGGTTAGGCCAGACCTTAATGGTCTTGTTTTCTAACTCTCTTCCTCAGAGTTATTTTAGAGGTGATGAGATAATAAGTAATCCACTAGGGTTACTGAAGAGTTTTGTTTTGTGTGTGGTCTACTGGAGACTGTGGGGTTAACTAAGTGTCACAAAGCTATATAGCCTGTTGGACAGGATCACTTGACCACTGAAGAAAGAGAAAGAGGGTGGGGAAAGAGTGGGGGGGGGGGGAAAGAGGGAGAAAAAGGGTGTTTACCAACTATTTAATCCCATTTCCCCATAGACTTTCTTACCTCTCATGCAAGTGTCAAGTTTTCTAGGGAAGCAGGCCCCAGCTGGTACATGCCCTCCCCAAGGTGATTGTCTCTTCTCCTGCCTCTTTCTGGAGCAGTTTTTCCCCTCTTGAGTACTACCTCTCCCCCACTTGAACAGAGTTAGGGCTGGTTTATATAGTCCCCGACTCCTCCCATTCCTAGCAGCCACTGGGAGGATTGATTAATTGGAGTCAGACACTTGTGGATTTTTTTTCTTCCCTGTATGACAGTTCATTCTGTCACAATGAGTTCTGGGAAGGAAAAAGGAGTGAGGAGGAAGGAAAGATGAAGATAGAGGGTTGTGGATTTTGGGATAGAGGACCTAGTACAGATTCCAGTGCCACTTATTAATATCTAGTTCACATGTAGCACTTTTCATCCATAGTTCTCAGAGCACTTTATAAAGTCTGTATAATGTTCTCCATTGTACAGATGGGGAAACTGAGGCACAGGGAGGTAAAATGACTTACCTAAAGTCACCTAGCAAAAAACAGGCAGAGCCAGAAATTGAACGTAGGTCTCTTGAAGCCCAATCCAGTGCCCTATCCAGTAAACCATACTGCCCCCTGGAACTTCTGGAGTTGAAATTCAAATGCATATGTTCCTATCTTCTACAATGCCACATCTGACTTGCTGAATGTGTTTTAAAGTATTAGAAATGCGTGTGTCCACGAATACATATTGTTCTCTCTAGAAGTTATATGCTGAAGTACCATGGCAACCGTGGCATGTAGAGTGAAGTAGGTTTAGCATATCAGTATGCTTAAATCTTTTAGGCCCTTAACATTTTGCGTTTTTAAAGGTTTTGGAGACTCCAAAACCATGCAAAATGAATTGGTAAAAGAATGTTCACTAATTTGGTCCTACCCTAGCTATATTATGCACAAGCTACATCAAGGGTAGAAACCAGGTAATCTTTGGTTCTGCTAGATAATCTATACTTCTACCACCTAGACTAAAGGAAAATCTTGTTTAGCTGCCACTAAGAGTAGGAATTTTAGCTTCCAAGGGCTGGATGGCATAATTACATACTAGTTCATACAGTAAGACAGGGAAGGTCTTTATTTGCATATAGTGCAAAGTGGTATTTTTTAAAAGTTCATCACTACAGGAAATATTTTAAATGATGGTACCAACACTGGTATAAAACTATGTATTGCTATTCCAAACATGCTTTTTATCAACTCAAAACACTTACCTGATCTTACTTTTGTAAGATTTCCCCTCCCTTATTTCTACCAGCCCAGATTATTCCTTATCTCAGACTGTAACCACTTCAAGGCAGGAGTGATGTTTTTATCTACCTATATCATGAATATTTATGGTGCCGTATACATAATAGCATTAGCTTGATTCACTGCCATATTACAGTGGAACTCCTATTTGCCTGATTCATTAAAAAATGAACCCAAAATCTGTGCTGCATATGCTGTCACAGGTCCACACATGAATCTAAAACTGCAGTTCTGAAGCATTGGCTGGGCTTCCATAGCATGAAAGATGCTCATACTTTTATTTAATTGGATCTTGCCTTATGTTACATCCATATCAACTGAAAATGAGTTCACATTTGTAGATCTAATACCAGTAAGAATTAGAATGAAAAATTCTACTGCCTGGGAGAATTAGAATTAGAGATATGTTGATTACATGAGGTGTTGACTTAAAGGCCTAAAGCCAACATGAACAGTTTGGATTTTATATTGGCCACATATATCCAATGATTGCCCTGTTCATGCAGCAGGTGTGGTGCGGTGTGTGGGAGAAGGGGAGAAATAACACAAAGGTGAAATTTTGATTATTGAAAAATTATTTGAACAAGCATGCTTTAACAAATCAGATAGTCCGTCATAGTAGTAGGAATTTTTACAACAAGGCTGAGTATGAAATGAAATTGTTTTGAGCAAATGTGTATCATCACTGTAATGATAACTAACTAAACAAAGGCCAAGTTGCTATTGTTCCATATTCCAGAGAAAAAATACATATATTGTAAGACACATATTGTATGGCACCATAATAATTCTCCCTGGAGCATACTGCACTTATTGAATGGTTATTTTAATGATTTGGCTAATGAATTCAACCTCAGAGTGCATGATCTTGTAATTACATGGCTCAGGATCCACATCTGTTAATCAAAGTGCCCCTGCACTCCAATTTTGCTCTGTTTCAGGCCCCAGCTAGCAAAACACTTCAACACTTGCTCAACATTAGCACATGATTAGCCAATGGGCCTACTCACATGTTTTAATTCTTTGCTCAATAAATCTAGCATCATTCACATCCTTTAAAAACTAATCATGAGCTTACCCTGTTTTGCTGAATTGGAGTCATATTCTGTAAACACAATGAAGTTTACCATTGGGTCACCCACAGAAATTTCCCCCCGGTATTCCCTAGGGCTCCTTGCCGCCCCTCTCCCAGCCCGCTCCTCTATGGAGGCGCTAACCACAGCTCCCAGTACGCATAGCAGCTGAGTGAGTCCTACAGGTAGAGCAGAGGTAACAGGCTTCTGAAAGCAAGGGAAGGCTGAGAGAACCCCTGGTGCAGGAGCCAGCCCCATAGCAGTGGCAAGGAGAAGCAGTGCTGGCTGCCCTCTTGCCCACTCAGATTTAGTCCTGTAGTCCCTCTGTCATGAAAGTGGGGCAGTGGGGCCAAAACTGAGTGAGTGGCAGTGTGACTGGATGCACAGGGGCTGCAGCACCTCTTAGGCATGGTCCCACTGCCTCCGTTGTGACAGAGAGGCCCTAAGGGCAGTGATATGCATCGTGCATAGATGTGTGCACAGCTGCAGGCACCACTGTTTACCATGTACAGAACTACAGTAATGACCTCTGTCAGAAATACCTTTTTACTAAATAGACGAGATCACACTTCAGCACTTACAGCAAATCGCCTAAGAGGAAAGAAATCAACTGAAGCTAATTTCGGGAGCAGATATGTAGAAAACCATAAGAACGTCTAGTCAATCTTGTTGTTTTCTTTGAAACATAAAATATACTGTTTTGTTTTTTTAAAAAAGCTTTGTTTCCTACGAGAGCACACTCTACGCAGGAAAGCTCAGAAATAATACGTATCCACGCATCAGCCATTTAGCTGTTAACAAATAGAGATAATGGCATTTGGGAATGTTCTAAAAGCCAGACGACTCGGCGGCTCTGAAAAATGAAATCCTGGGGTAATGAGTCACACTAGATGCGATCCCTTAAAAAGAAACCTTAGCAAACTCTTGGATTTTAAAATAACTTTGCTGAGATCAAGTGGAGCTGTCTTCAGCCATGATGAAAAAGCTAAAAGCAAGTATCTCACTGTGCAGATAATTCCAGTAGCCTAGCAGCATTCATTTGCAGAGTGCTCAGACGGATAAGATTCTAGTACTGATGTTAATATGAAACACACTGTGAGAGTATATATTACACAATTACGGCATAAACAGTACCTGCTTTCATACACTTGTGTATATGATTATTATCTTAGTGAGATGATCATGTTATTTTTTTCCTGGAGGTTTGTCTATTTATAAGACACCAATCTTCCCAGTGCACAGGTCCTCTGAACACCTCTTTGCTGTTTTTTTCTTTCCATTCTCAACCAGGCTTCATGACGACCAACTTGCTGAGCCTAGGAAGACCAAAAGCGTCTTCCTCTGCAGCCCACCAACCCCGTTACTGAATTAGCAGTCAAAGAGATTCCTGGGAAGCAGCACAAGTGCTCCAGCCCCATCACAGCCTAAACTGGTTCCTCTTCAGAATGCCCAATGTGCAAAGGACTAAAATCAAATTACAAACTCTATTACCTTGGCAATAATATGCTGTATTACTAATAGATCATCTGTCCAACGTGGCTTCTCATACTAAGATGCTGTTTGCATCTCAGTTAAAAGTAAGTAAAGCAGGGTTGGGGGGGGGGGGGTTTGAGCCTTGTTAGGGCCTACTGCTTGATATTTAAGAAGGACTGAGATCAGCCTGACCCAAAATTAAACCAAAGTTTGGTGAGTTCTGAAAGCAACTAGCCCTTTTTATTGTCGTTGAAGAAATACTATTTTTCATTTTTGTGCACCTCATCATTTCCTCTTTAAAGCTGTTTGAGATTCACATGCATCTCAAAAAGAAAAAAAAAAGAAAGCTTATAATAATAAAACAACATTTCCCATCTGTCAAAAAAGTACACACGGAAGTTAAATGCCAGAGAGAAACCTGCTCATGTTAGTGCTTCTTCAACAAAATCTCACAAAAAGAAATGGCAAGGCTAGAGGAAAAAAACATATCTGTCATACAATATATCTTCTAGGCTCTAAAGGGAACACACACTAATAATTAAAATATCAAACACATTGAACAGAAACAAACAAGGTGAAAAGGGCCAGGCACATTCCAGTTTTGTCACAGTGGGTTTCTTATAGAGAACTCTTCAGACAGACTTTTTTTTGACTACTAACCAAATGATCATTACAAGATGTTGTAGAAGTTAGCACTTCTGTACTCTGCTGTATTCACATATAATGCGAACCACAGACATTGCAGATTTAAGGATTTTATTATGCAGCTGAGAATGTTTTTTAAATGTTCAAATTAAAATTGCAGCTGTTCATTTTTTTTAACAGTACTATATGATATGTATTGTAGCAGTAAAGAAATTATATGCACACTACAGCACAAGGCACTGTGCTATAGAATATTTGTATTTTACAGATACGTTACACTGGAGAAACTGATTCTGAACCCATAGAAACGACTGATGTATAAAATGCACAGCCAAAATGTCACTGATCACTGATATAACTATTGCATTCAGGAGTGAGTTTGCAAAGATTTAGTTTTACTGTCAGCCACAGTTGCAACACTTTCTCTTTATCTAGAGTTATGGTGTGCTTTCTCAGCAGAACATGTACATTAAATAATATTAAGCAGAGAGAGAATACAGGATGGTGCTGTACGGTGTAAAGGCTTTATCAGCGAGAGTTTGTGTTGGCTGCATCATTCACTATTTTGTACAGGGCATGTATTTTACAGAAAAATATTTCAGAAATGTTTAATATTTGTGAAGTGTTATTGCTCCTTTTTTGGGGGGTTAATATATCCCTTCATCTATAAATCCCAGCTCCCTTTGTTACCGTGAATCTAAATCAGGATAGGAGAAGTTGCACATTTGTGGGGGGAAAAGGAAACATTTCTCTGATGAGATTTTTTAGGGATTAATAGTAGCTGTTTGAAGCTGCTCAGCAGTTTGGAATGTGAGCAGCAGTCCCAGTGGAAATGGATCAATGAACAGAGGGCAGAGTGTAGGTGAGATGGTCAAAGGTGCAAATTTATCAAAGGTGCATGCGATTTTTCACAGGGCTCCGCGATTTATTGTGCATTGGATATATATTACCATGAAGATGATTTAAATGAAGCAGTTCTTTGCTTTGGTTGAATTAAAGGAAACATGTCACAACATCTTATCTTAATTTAAAAGAAACGTTAAGACATCTTATCTTTATCATATATTTCAGATAACAGCAGCACCACTGTTTAAGAAATCACACCGTGCATTGCTTGTATTTACAAATTGTCAGTGTTGTAAAAGAAACTGGATGGGACTAGAAATCCATTTTGAGATTGCCATTAAAAAGTGGAGTACAGACCATCTTCTGATTTTACAAACAAGAAGAAAGTGGTCATACAATGTGGGATTTCATTTTAAACCCATACTGGGCTCTACTCTACACTAGGAGGGAGTCTGCAAATGGGTTCATCCTATGAACAATTTTGAGATTTTGACACGTTTAGTCCCAAATCAGATCAAAAAGCCAAAACTTTTTCACAAAACAAAATTCAGGAAAAGAATTGTTACAGATCTTCTGAAATGTTTTGTTTTGATATATTCAAATTGTTTTGTTTCCATTTTGACCCTTTTAAAATATTTGTATATAAACTAAATTTTGAAAGGAAAAGTCATTTTTAAGTAAACAATCAAAACTTTTAATTTAAAAATATTTTAAAAATGGGATATTTCAACATTTTCTAATTTTTGTTTCAATTTTTCTCAAAATGAAATTTAATTGAAATACATATAATTTGCTAAAAATCTCAGGTTTTGTCAATACAACATCTCCTGATGGAAAACTGTTTTGATTAAAATTTTCCAACCAGATCTACTCTAAATCTCTCTTCATTGCAGCAGTAAATGTTATGTGATATAATGCCTTTTCTCACTGACAAAGACCCTTGCTTTTCAACCCAGAAGATGTTCATTGTGAATTTTTGGGATAATGAACTCCTGATGGGTAGTACTGCACCTGGACAGTTTTAACACAATGCACATCTGATGTGATTTATAATTCACAAATGGGTGATTATAAACCAAAGCCATGCAGAATTCCCTAGAAGGAGCCATATTATATTGAAGCTTTCCTCTCTGCTCTATTGTTTTCAACTAAATGTGAAGCAATATTCAATTGCCCACGATAATCAAATTCCACCTGAATGTTTTACACAGAATTGCGAGAGATATAAAATATCTTGAAAAGTGGAAACATTTTTAGATTTAATTTAATCATGATAAACAAATCCCAGAGCTGGAAGCGCTTAGAGTTTGGTGAACTGGCTCACTTTTCAAAACAACATATCAAAAAAGTCAGTAGTGATCTTCAAGCTTAGTGAAGGAAACTATGGCAGCAAAAAAAATGTTGCTTCCTAATTATGCCATGAATTACAAATGGATGAACCTCAAAAGGATTGAAATTCTGCTTCAGTTTGGATTCTTTAGCCAGAGCTTATCTGGACCTCTTGTGTCTGAAATCTGGAGTGGATTTCTAGTGAGAATAGGCTCCCCAGCACTTCCCAGGCCAGTCATAAATACTGTGGAAAGCCTTTCATATAGTGTTTTGAAATGATTAGTTCCTGTCTCAGACAGCAACTGGGAGTAGGAAAAAAAAACACCACCACATATTTATCCAAACATCTCAGAACCTCAAAAAGATTTGATTCAAGATTGGACCACAGAATGGTAAAGGTTAAAAGGGGAAACGAGGTGATTGTTTTGCCAAACTGGTTTGGCCAACCCTAACCTGGACTTTTGGGGTCCAAGGCTCCCATCTTAGTACACTGGCATGAATTATGTTCTGCAGTTGGATCAGGACTAACTCTTACAGCTATGTGATGTAGTTGTAGTCATGTCAGTCCCAGGATAATAGGGACCAGGTGTTCCTCTCCCCAACAGAAGTTGGCCCACTAAAAGATATTACTTTATCTCACCCACCTTGTCCCCCTTAAAGCTATGCAAATTCAGAACATGGGGCCAAATTCTCCTCTGATTTACGCTCTTTGCAACCCCACTGCAGTCGTCAGTGGGTTTTCATGGGGCATAAATCAAAGGAAAATTTAGTTCTGGGACATCTAAATTTGTCACAAGCAGAATAACCAGCCAGAAACAAGAAGGTTTTAGGAATCTGGGAAGGATAATTGTTCAGACATCAGTGGAATTTCAACCACTTACACCTCAGATGAAAATGACTCCCATAACCACAATAATCAGGGCTGGTTGAAATTTTTCTGTCCAAACTGTTTTTGTCAAAAAATTGGGTTTTCAACAAAATAATTCATGAAAATGTCTGCTTTCTCTGAAAAACTAATTTTTCATTGAAAAACCAGACACCCCAAACCCAAAATATTTCCTTTCAGATATCCTGATCCAGTGCCTCATGAGTAAGGCTGCAAATCTGTCACTGAGATCGTGGAAGTCACGATTCCATGACTTCCAGAGATCTCCGTAAAATTATCATCTTCAGCTTCTGCCCCTTGCCCTGGGGCAGCAGGGCTGGAGCTGTCAGCTTCTGGGGCCTGGAGGGACCTGGGAGCTCTCAGCCATCACAGGTGGCGATGGTCCCAGGGCTTTCAGTGATTGGAGGCAGCTCTCAGCCACTACAGGGGGCCCACAGCTCCAAGCTACTGCCAGCAAGACCCCCAACTCTGAACCGCCATGGGTGCCAGGGACCTAGCAGCAGTAGGGGCAGGGACCCCACTGCTCTCTGATGGGGCAGGCATCGGGGAACCCCACAGCCCCCAGCCATGGCAGATGGGGAGGTACCTCATAGCCATCAGCCTCCATGGGCTGCTGGGGTACCTCAGAATGTCCAGCTGCCATGGACAGCGAGTGACCCCAGAGTGCAGGGACCTGGCAGCGGCAGGGACCCCCCGGCTCTGAGTAACCTCCAACAGTAGGGATGGTGGTGACTGCCTCCCAACTCCCAGCGATGGTGGGGGGACCCCAGAGTCCTCAGCCGACCCAAGAAACATGGAGACCCCAGAGCCCTGAGTTGCTGTGGGTGGCCCGCAACTCCCAACCACCGTGGGCGCCCCCCTGCAGCCTCCAACTGCCACAAGGGGACTCCACAATCCAGACCTGTTGCAGTGGATGGCCCCGCAGCCTCCAGCTGCAGGCAGGGGTGGACCCTAGAGCCTTGTGCCATCAAGGGGGAACTTGGAGTCCCAGTGCTGAAGTAACTGTGCTGGCAGCAATTGCTGGACCCTCTCCCTCCCACAGTGGGGCTAGGGCTCTCAACCCTCCCCCCCAATTATTTTTAATAAAAGTCTCAGACAGGACTTCTGTGATTTTTTGTGTATTGCCCGTGACCCGTCTGTGACTTTTACGAAAAATAACCGTGATAGAATCTTAGTCCCACTCATGAGAGTTGTAGTTTGGTTTCCTCATGTGGCTAACCTGTGTTTTTGTAGAGTTTCCTCATTTCCCCTTATATCTGATTTTCAAATCCTTGCACCTGACTCTGTCCTAAATTATTCTTCACTGCCATAATGCAACATAAATTTTTCATTTCTGTTTTAGACTGACAAAGGCCTTTTGCTCCCACTAACTAAAGACACATATAACCACCACAACAAATCTCTAAGACACCTTTCTGCACTCATTCTCTCACTGACTGACCCTTGAGGGAACTGGGAGAAGTATCAAGAATTTAAAGTGGTTTAGACATATTGCAACAGACCTGGACATGATTGCTCCTGGGCTCGATCTCTCATTTCCCCTGAGGGACAGTAATGTATAGGTGGCCAGACTTACCCTTTGGAAGACAGTAAGTTTCTCACCATACCTACTGCCTAATTTACACATTGCATAGCTAAGCAGCAAAAGAATGCTGATGCAGTCTACCCAGCCCTTGGGGGGAAAAAAAAATCAGAGTTTTAGAAAAGGGGAAAAAAGATTGGGAATGTAAATAACTAGGATGTGGAGAATGCTACTGAGAGGAAAAGGACGTGCACTTGGGACTGTTTTATGCCCTTCAGCCCCTTTATTAAGTATTGAAAAGTGCTATTCCCCCTTTCCTTCCTTCCCATTAGTATATTTATTTGCATAAATGTATGCAGTTTGTGCTGTACACAGTCCCACCCAAGTTCGAAAAAATTGATAAGAGTTCCCAAACAGATCAAAATCTAATTTCAAAAGGTGGAAATGCTCGTGAGCTGGAAATGTAAAGTTTCACCCAACTCTATCTGGTACCTCTTCCAAGATATCTAAAAAAATCACCTAAAGTTTTGGGATGAGGATTGTGGCCAGTAAAGAGTTCCCATAGGTGCAATTATCATAAGGAAACTTTCTACCATCTGTATAGGAGACAGATTTCTGGAGGGCTGGTCTCAGACCATGGAACAAACTCCCACACAAGAACTACCACATATCTCACCATCTTCTTCTCAAAGTGCAAAACGCACTTATTTTAACTTGTGTTCTCAAAATTAACACAGTCTGAGGTGTATACACACACACACACACACACACTTTAAAGAAATTATTAAAACACTACACTGCCCACACAGTTTCCCTAGGAGAGGATGCAAGAGAAAGTGAACCACATGTGATAAACATTGAGATGTCACAGAATGCGCTACCGAAAGGTGCTCAGATACCATATTAATAAAGGTGGTGCAAGAACCTATAAAGTATATAAGAAATGTAGCTATTGATTTTTTCCTTCTGGAGTTATTTTTAAAAAACCCTCAGTTTGTCCTTCAAAATGTAATCCAGGATGCAAACGACTCCAATTTGCAATCAGGTTTAAAAAAAAGTTACTGAAAAAAGAAGCACGTTGGTACATGAAATCTTTTAAAAAATGCATTATAGGTTAACAAATCAAAATTTTTCTGAATTTTATCGTTTCATGTATTGAAGGCACTTTAAGGACCATATCATTGCTATGGTAACTTTTACTTTTATGGAAGACTTACTTAAAATGATTTACACAGCAAGTTACAAAAGCCAGATACTGCAGAATGCCCAAGAATGTAAATCATGAACGTTTGGGCCAAAACTATTGTTAAGTGTTTGGTAATGTATGTGTTATTTCATGCTGGATCAGTGACCTCAGACTTTTTTTAAGAACTGCCAAAAAATAGTTTAAAAATGGTGGCACTGTCATTTGATATTAAATATCTGCAACAGGTTTAGCAGCCGACACTGATGGGATTAACCAGTTTTCTGACCCCTGCTGAGTAAACTGAACTAGAAGAGGGCTTTGTTTCTGATGGAAAAGGTGCCACCATGGCATTACAAATCAAAGACATTAGGATTTACGTTCTTGCCCCTGAGCTAAATGGTTGCTTGCTACACTACATAAACAGCAAGAAAAACACTCTTTTGGCAGATGCCCTGACCTGTATGAGTTGAAGGCTAAATAAAAGCTTTGAGAAAGGACTAACTAAAGCTAATCACACAGAAGTGTTCCCTTGGAGACTGCCAGTGTCAGCAGTTTTGGATAATCTCTATCATATTAGTGACATTCATATTGTATTAGTGATTTACAGAGTCTCTAATATAACATTAAAAATTAGTTGTTTGCATTCCACATTCAACATCTTTATTGTGCAAGAGATCTTTCAAAACCACTAACAGAAATTGTTATTAGAAATCTTATTGCAATAAAAACAGCAGTGCTAGAAGTCTCAAAACTTTGTAAAAGGCCACTAAACCCAAGAAGCCATCAGAAATCATTTGGCTTATGGAAGTGTGCATTCTAAGGGTTCACAATCACAGACTAAATTGCAGATCTACATGAGCACAGGCTTTGGTTAAATTTGCAGCCAGATTCTCTCATTTTTCCAAAGACCCTAAATTTCTGTGCAATTCCAAGGTGCCATACAGTTACTGAAGAGAGGATAATGCCAGCTTATTTTTAGAAAGAACAGTGTTGTTCAATGTTTTACAAGACAAATATTTATCCGTGACCTCCTAATGGTGATACATCATCATGTTTCAGTGGTTAGAACAAGGCACTCGGTGTCAGAATTCCTGGCTTCTTTTCCTGGAACTGCCTTAATTCACTGTATGTATTTAGGCAAGTCACTTAACCTCTGAGTTTCCCCAACTGTAAAATAGTTAAACAATACTTACCTAAAAAGTGTGTCTAAGGGCTCAGATTAATGAAAGTTTATAGAGAATATTGATTTCATTAGAGGAGAGGTGTTGTAAAAGCATAAAGCTTGGTTTATTTATTAAATGGCAATGGCTTCCACCTAAAGTGGACTGCATAGGTTCAATTACAATAAGAATGGGCTTGAAACTTAGCTAAAATTTTGAACCAAATCCAAACCATTTCTGTCCTTCAAAAAAAAAAAAAAAGTCAACATTATGACTCTTAAGACACTATATGGTTTGGTTTACAAATGTAACCCAGCAGTTCAACTTGAAGGACAGAGATCCATGAATTTGAGCCTCCATACTCAGCAGCTGACTTGAGGCAATTCTAACATGGGCTGGGAGCCAATTTGGCTCCCAGCAACTCTCAGGAATGTTATATGGAAATGTGGTGTAACCTATACTCACCCCCTGACAGCGACAAGAGCTGTACTGGCACACCTAGGAATCTAGCCAATAATTTTGAACATGGTCTATGATCCAGTAGATCACCATGTTACACCCCCATTACTAACACCAGTGCTCTCTTACTCTTGGGAAAAGCACTCTGCCATGCAGACTGAGGAATGGCAGTAGTGTACTAGGGACTATGCATCTGCTGTTTAACTTCTTTGGCCGACTATTTGATAGCCTTGCCTTAAGAACTGGGTGAGAATACTTAGCACTCGCAGTATATATTGCTCACTCAGTTACCTTTGTGAGTATGTGGGCGAAAAGCCTAGCCTGGGATTTTCAAAAGCAAATAAGGGAGTTAGATATCTACATACCTTAGTCGTCTTTGAAAATCCTAGTCCCAGTTAGACAGGAAACACTTGATAAAGGAGGGTGAGTTTCTTTATCTTTGTTTTACAGACTGGGAAAATGAGGTCCAGAGTAGGTACATACCTTTCCTAAGGCTAGTCAGCAAGTCAATAAGCCGTCAGTAGAACCATGGACTCCTAACTCTCATGCCAAGAGGTGTCTGCTGGACAATACTGGGGTGCATTTAAGTCATAGATAATGAAGATCACCCCGGTAGATGGTTTGGAGGGGGCAATTGAAGTCAAACGGGTAATTAAAGTAAGTTTGAGCATGTCTATGGTGTTTAATTTCCAGCAGTAGCCTCCAAAACCAAAAGCTACACTTTCCCATGTGATTCTCATGAGAAAGGAATTGATCCCCCATTGTTTTTCTTACATGGATTGCATATGACAGCACAAATATACACATATTAAGTAGATGCTTGGTATTTCCTCTTTCAGGAAATTAAATTTTCATAAGTTATTACCAAGTATTTTACTGAGTGGAATCTTGGATACCTTCCCTGTAGTGCCCCAACCCTTGTCACTTTTTTTTTTTTTGTCTAAGCACTTTGCTGTTGGCCCATGAATAATGAAACAGCAATAACATGCAAGCAATGCCTCCTGCTGCACAGCCCAGAACTAATCTGACTGTGTTTTTCTCTTCTGCTTTTGAAAGCCTGTGTTCCCTTGAAGGGAAGAAGGGGATGGTTGCTCTTAGCAATCAGGATAAAAGGAACTAAGGACAAATCAGAGGGAAATTTCACAGTGTTCCAATTGCTCTCTATCCCTAACCTTGTAAATATTTGATATTGGCCTAAGGGGGTAGGGGAGAATGACTGACTCCACATTTGTTAGACCTTACCATTGTAATTACTAATAAGTAAATCCAAATTAAACATCAGCATTTATATATGGTGCCATTCTCGTGCTGCATCACTTCATTTTAAAACTGTTCAAAGAGACCTTGACTAAATTCCGCAGAGCTGCAGTTGCAAACAGGGAAGTGAATCTACTGACATAGCTTCAGTAGAACCTTTTACTACTGTTCATTAACTTCAGCTCTACTACCGTCAGAATTATATAAGGAACATAAACGAGACTATAAAAAATGTGAGATGACTCATGCCATTTGCTTTTTGTTGTGTCATTTCCTACAGCTTTGCTTTTTGTATCTCAAACAAGCTGGCAGTCAAACAGACTATTGAGATCACAGTACAGAAATGAATGGCAAGAGTTCAAAGTTGAAGATGCAGTTATCCTTCTCTGTGCTAAATGGAATTATATGAGTAACATCACAGGGGCTATAACAGAAAATTTCTTAAGAGTTTTTATTCTGGTTTGATTTGGCATTTATGTTGTCTTTCTTTCTGATTTTCTTTACATGCTTATTGTAAATATATGGTGTGTTTACTACCTCCAATTTTAAAAGAGGATATGTTTAATCTATACTGTTTAAAACAGACCAAAATTCTTCATTTTGTGATCATATCCCATAGTATATAATGTAATTCTCACATATGCTTTTTTCCAATTTTGCAGACACTCACTTCATCCAAAGACACAGCTTAATTTTCTGTTCTTCCACAAGATACATAATCAAACACCGTGTAAAATTAAAAATCAGTGTGTTGGGTGAAGGAGAATTTATGTTTTTCTTTTATTTTTCTGAGGGATTTAAAAATCTTTACCCCTCTATATTTTGGAGAGCTACCCAGCAGTGTTTGGTTGCCTCAGAAAAAACATAGGTATTTGCCCATCTATTGGATTATCATCACAAGCATACAAACTGAAGCCTACAGCTGCTTGCATAGATGAGATCGGAGTGCAGGAAACCTGCAATTGATCACTACAGCCTAAATCATCAGATGTTTCAGAAAATACTGTGGATGATTGTTGGGATTTACCAGGAAATATATTTCAAGAAACCAAGGAAACACTCACATGCACAGTACCTAAATTTGACATATACTTCCTCAATTCTATTTTTCCTCCAATATATTTTTCATACTTTTTCATTCATTTATATTTTTCAGTTTTTTTAAGCAAATAAATTTTGCATGCATTTACCTCTTACAGTGCCCTTCTTTGATAGTATAGTCACTAATCCACTTTTTCTAAACCAATTAGCTGCTAATTTTTTACTGTAAGAAGCCTGATCTGGCTCTGTCTGACAATGGTTTCACACTGGTCCGTTGACTTCAGTGGCGTTGCTACCATTTTACATTAGTAGACCTAGGAGGATAATTAGGTCCAGGTTCCTTTTACAGAATCATAAAAATGTAGGTCTGGAAGGGACCTTGAGAAATCAACTCCAGCCAACCTATACTGTGGCAGGACCAGTAAACCTAGACAATCCTGGACAGATGTTTGTCCAACTTTTTTTTTTTAAAAGTGTCCCATGATGGGGACTCCACCACCTCCCTTGAAAGCCTATTCTAGAGCTTAAATACCCTAATAGTTGAAAGTTTTTCTTAATACCTAACCTAAATCTCCTTTGCTGCAGATTAAGCCCATTATTTCTTGTCCTACCTTCAATGGGCATGGAGAACAATTGACCCCTGTCCTCTTTATATCCCTTATGCTATGGGAAGACTTATCAGGTCATCCCTTAATCACCTCTCTCAAGACTAAACATGCCCAGGTGTTTCAACCTTTTCTCATAGGTCAAGTTTTAAAACCCTTTATCATTTTTATTGCTCTCCTCTAGACTCTAGCTAATTTGTCCACATCTTTCCTAAACTGTTGGTGTCCAGAATTGAACACTGTACTCCAGCTGGGTCCTCACCAGTGTCAAACAAAGCGAGACAGTTATCCCTCATGTCTTACATACAACAGTACTGCTAATACCCCAGAATAACGTTAGCCTTTTATGCAGCTACATCAAAGTGATGACTCATTTAGTTTGTGGTCCACTATAACTCCCAGATCCTTTTCAGCAGTACTACACCTAGCCAATTACCCATTGTGTAGTTGTGCATTTGATTCTTTCTTCCTCAGTGGAGTAGTTTGCATTTGTCTTTACCGAATTTCATCTTGTTGAATTCAAACCAATTTTCCAATTTGTCACAGTCATTTTGAATTTTAAACCTGACATCCAAAGTGCTTGCAATCCTTCCCAGCTTGGCCATATGCAAATTTTATAAGCCCTCTACTCCATTATGCAAGACCTTAATGAAAATACTGAATAGTACAAGACCCCACTAAATATGCCCTCCCAAGTTGACAGCAAGTTTTTATTTTTAAATAAAAAACTCGGAATAAGTAGGGGAAACAATAAGCTGAATATTATTTTTCAGTGTATGTATCTGAAAAAAATTATAATGATTTTAGTGCATTTATCATTAGTAATAGGCAAAACTCACTAATATATTGAGCACCTAGATGGCATGCATGGTCTCTCAGACTTGTAAATTAATGCAGCTGTGCTGTTTTAACAGAGTAGTAAGATAAGTCCACAGTCATAGAAACAGTTTCAGCAAGTGCAACTCAATAATATCAAATTTAAGAACTTGCATTAGCAATCACCTTGGTTTTTAACTGTACTGCTGCTTGCATGGTAGAATAGAGTTGTAGCGTATAAATCATTGTCTATCATTTCATCCATTGCTCTCAAGTTCTTAAGGGACACAGCGATGGAAAACGAACAAGTAAAAGGAAAAAAAAAGAAAAAAATTTGGGTCTGTTAACACTCATAAATCCCAATGCTTTTCTTCAGATTAAAGGCTCAAGCTAAAGGGATAACGTTAATCTTAAATTTAAGACAAGTCACTTTTCTTTTCTCCAGCTCAATATTTTTGTACCAACAAATACATTCTCCCATTTGTGCCTCCAAATAACTGTTCCAATGTTGAGGGCTCTTTGCAAGCAATTTCTCAAAAATCTTTTTAGGCTTCATTCGTTCTCAAACTATTGGATCTTCAGAATAATCAGGAACAAGAGATGGTTAGTTAAAGAAAAAGATTAATGGCACATGTATTCTACTGTTGGTCAAAGTTAAGCACAACCAGTCATCATGTAAGCTTTGTTATATAATACACAGGTCACCAAAATTCTGAAGGCCAAGGACAGCTTAACAAACAGTGAAAAGAATGATAACCTTGAAAGTGGTTTAGCTCATAAATCTAGAAGAGAACAAAATATGAATTGTTCAGTTAATCTGTGGATGTGGCAGCTAATTTTGGAAGTATTTTATTGCTCAATCCAGCTTCCCTTTCTCTCAGTCTTGGTGGCTTTAAATACCCCCCCACAAAATGGATCAAATAGTTCAACTGCATTAAAATTCATCTTCTTTCTAGTACTTTTAAACTGGAAAGGGCTCCAGATGAATCTAAATTTTGAACAACAGTTCAGATCTGGTTCTAGGTATGAATTTTGAATTCCTAAATCAGGAAGCATTAAGTTCTGAGGTTTGATTGTGGGCATATTATGACCTTATCAAACTGGTGAAGTTTAGCAAAAGATTCCCAGCTATGCTACCACTGGTTCAAATGTATCAATGACTAAAGGTCTCAGGACTAAAAATGCAGGAAGCCAATAAAGCTATGTCTATTAGAGCAGTTAAACAAAAATCCCCCACCAAAAAACCTTAGATTTTCAGCAGAAATTGGAATACCAAAACATTGGGACTGAAAACCAAAATATTTTGATTTGGAAATGAAGCTGCTTTGTCTCCTGGGAGTAGTTCATGGCGTCTACCTTACATTCTGCTGTATAATCTGGGCTCCCTGCTTGGACTACTTCAACAGGGGAGATGGGTCATCATGGAGCAATGGGGACAAGAAGCAAACCTAACTCCAACTCTCACTAGGCACTGCAGTAGGATATCCAAGGGAAAATATTTCACTTTAGTTTTTTTTTTATGGAAAACATCCGTTTTCCACAGAAAAAGATGCTTTTCTTCAAAAAAAGTACTTTTGTTTAAAACCCAATTTTCCATCAAAATTATTTTTGAAAAACAATTTTCAACCAGCTGTAATACCAGTCTGTACTAAAGATTTTTATTATCGTTTCACTAGCACAGCTGAAACAGTAATAGTACATCTGGAAATTTTGGTTAAAATGTAAAGAAAGCGTGTTATACAAGTTGTATCGGAAAACATTTTACATCATTAAATACAGGCATGCAGCTCTCCCTTCACTTTACAGTTTCAAAAGGTACAAGCAAGAGAGGAAAACCATGTTTTTAGATTTTATTTCAGAAATCATGGTACATTAAAGAGATGGCAGAATATAGGAAAACTGTCCTAGATTGTAGGGGTTACAATGAAAAAAGTTCTACACCAGCAAAGGGTAGACTGTATGACACTAGAGAAGCAGAGCACTGTTCTACTGCTAAATACATTCTCCTACTCCCTTTATTTCCATTGACTTCAATGCAACTTGAGCACATGCTTAAATTCTATCCTGAATGAGGATGCTTCCTGAACTGGGGCCAGAGTATGTGTACATGATATTAGGTTTAGTTTAGTTTACTTTTGTGAAACACCATGATAACTACACAGAGTTCTAAATAAACTAATATATGAAATTTAATAATCCTACTATCTTCTTTAGACTGTCCCCATTCTCATTGCCCCCTTCTGTTCCACTCTAATAAGTTCTTATGCAAAGCTGTCTGAGAACTCCTATGCATGGAACTGCTTCTGGTCCTTCATTCTGTTCTCTTAGTCATTTCCTTCTGCTAATACAAATCCTTCCCAAAATTAATTTCTGTCATGTTTCCTATGGGATGTGACATAGTAGAGAAGAACAGAGAAACTGATGTCACACAATCACCAAGATGATAGTATAGCTCACTGAGTAACCATCTAATCTTGCTGCAATCTTTGCCCTTCTCCTAATTCTCTCTGTTTTTGTTTTAGGACCCTTACTCAGTATGTCATGTCTAAAATATATCCTGATCAGGAGAGAGTATGTGGGCATATCGACCCCTGCCATCCAAACTAAACCATGTCAAGACTAGAAGGCAGCATGGTCTTGTGGCTGGACTACTGCAGTGAGCATTAAACAATAGCTGGGTTCTAGTCCCTGCTCTGCCTTGGATGAGACCCTTCATGTTGCTGTTTCTCCTCTCACCCTACAACTGCCTACAAATACTTCATTTATGCATGCAAATATTCCATTGCCTTTAATGGGGCTAACTCATGCATGTAAAGTTAAATGTGCGTGTAAGTGTTTGTTGGACTGGGATCTTAGATTACAAGCTCCATGGGGCAAGGTTTGTATCATTGCTTATTTCTCCAAGCTACTTAGTGGGTTGGGACACTCAGGCCTGGTCTACACTTACCTTCCGGATTCGACAGCAGTCGACAGGAAATACGCAAGTGACGTAAAACACCTGCGTACTCCCATCGACTTTGCTGCATCTGTTCCACGCGCCGTCCACACTGCGCTGTGCTGATGGGAACAGCGTTCCCATTGACACAGTGCTACGCCACTTACGGGGGTGGTTCTGCTCCGTCGATTTCTGGATTGACTGAGTGGATATAAACAAACCGCTCAGTCGATCCAGAGACATTGATCTGACGGCGGCGAATTTGCCACCGTCAGTATAGACCCAACCTCAGAAATAATGCATTAATAAAGGCCATAATGCAGCATTATCCTGAGGTTCAACAGCTTTACAGATTCTCACATTTATAAACATTTCATTCTCTGCCGGCTGAGTGACACTGTTACCTTTTGTGGGTTCCCCCCCCCACACACACATTGCCAGCCTAATGGGTACAATCAGGCTTCTGCCAAAAACACCTTGTCTGCCAGATGAGCTGCTGCCAGCTTCTAAACTTCAGAGGAAAGGAATAAAAAAGTTTGTCATCAGCCTAGATATTGTGGTTTGATAAACAACTTCATGGCTGCCTCATGTTCTAACCGCATCTATTAAAGCACACCTACGATGCAGCCCAAGTAGCAAGGCCCTGAGCCAAAACCCACTGAAATTAATGGAAAGGTTCCAGTGAACTTTGGATCAGGGTAGGGTTCCACTGTAGATCCAATGAAAAGTATGATCCCACAGGCATGAAAAGGAAGGACAGACAAAGAGTCAGACAAGACTAAGGAGCTGAGAGTTAAGTCTCTGGGGTATGTGTAACTCCCATTGACATTGCCAGGCATTACCTGTGTACAGTCACAAGGGACTGAGGAGGGAATTGATCCATAAACCTTCTAAGAGAAGATGAGAAACATTTGTAAGCTTAAGTCACTTTTGCTCTATTTTATTCTTGGTTTTACGAGGTGCTATACATACCTTCTACACAAGTATATTCTTGTATCTAGAATCCCAAGCTGCAAGAAGCTTTTCAGAAATAAACAGTATATCATGGAAAGATTTAACATGACATAGGGATTCAGGCAAGCACTTAAGCATATGCCCACTGACTTCAGTGAGACACGAGCACAGAAGTGTTTCCCCACTAGGGATGCTTTTCTGAACTAGGGCTTAAATGTCTGCAAGGGGCCACATATGGATTAAGGGCTACTGATACAATTGTATGGAAGAACTCCTTGAGCCTGATATGCAAAAGCTGTGTTTAGCAGCTCTTCTCTTCCTTTGGCATCCCTTGTGACCCCTTTTATCCTCTCCTCCCCGGCAGAAGCCCGGCCCTCCTCGGGGGGGATTGGCCAGCCGGTTGGACCTATCCCAGTCTGACCCCTGGGTTGCTAGGCAGACTGGGCTCTTACTTTTTTGCTGGCCTGTGTTTGGGGCGGCGGCCCTTCCTGGGGCCCAGCCTCCGTGGAAGGCCACTGCACCTTCCTACACACAGAATTAGATAGTGTTAGAGCCAGAATTAAAGGTAAAGACTTCCAGCATCCAGGCCTGTGTTCACGCTGTCAGTCCACACCAACAATTCCTGAAGTCTTTCAAGCTTTGTGAGGTTTATCTAGGAGGCACACTCTTCCTATGAAGCTTGGATGGCACTCTAATGATTACCAAAGACAGCAACTCTATAGAAAGCAATACAATATAAAAGTCTCCTCTGAGGTCAGTTTAACATATTTGTTGTATTTGGAATTGGGCTCCATAACATTGTTCAAATTTTAAAACTGGGCTCACTATATTAGAAATATATATAGGAATTTGCCTGTGGCACTTTTTGAAGATCAGAGCATACTAGAATGTAATGAGAACTTTTCATATATTGTTAAGCCAGATGGTCCTGGTCAGTTTTTTCAACATCACTTTGATGGTCCAAGTCTTGCTCTCTGAAATAAACTGTGTGTCCCCTAACATTGTGGATTTACATTGTATATGTCTTCTATAAACTTTAATTTTCCAAAATGAATTCAATCAGAAAACAAACAAACACACAGAGAGCCCCGAGGGCTAAGTGCTTATTAACTTGCTAACACAAATTGTGCCAAGAAGGATGTGCGCTCATATACAAAAGCAGGGTGGGGGACGACGACTTTGCAATGCTCTAAGGTGTTTCAGTGATATTTTCTGAGCTAATTAATTATGACATATTAGATTTGTAAATCCAACTTAAAGGACTCAGGCCTGAATGAACAAAAGGAATTAGGCACCTAAGTCCCAGTTTGGGGACTGCTATGATGCACAAAACTTCCACCAAACCTGGTAGGCCCCAAAACTCACTTGGTGACTAAGTTTTTTCAGTAAAAGTTCCCTAGGCACCTATGGTTCAGCCTCTGGGCATGCACACTGCTGCCTCACTACAAGTGTTCATCTCCCACCTAAGCCCCAGAGTGGTTTGCAAACCATGGGAAGAAAGGCATTTGGCCACCTATGTTGCATGCAGAGTCCCAGTCCAATAGTTCAGAGGTCACCTACTGGATTAAGACCCACAGGCCAGTTCACAAAAAACAACTGTGGGGGAAGGGAAAACAACAACAGCTTCCCTCAGAACTGTTAGCTCAGTGGCTAGGGTACAAGCCTGGGACTGTAGGAGAGCCCCACTTCAAGTCTCTCTGCCTGAGGGTGAAAATCAATTTGAAGAGGAGTCTACCAGGTGACTGCTCTAACTACTGGACGCTGGGATAGTCTGACATGAAGTTTCCTCCATCTCTCCTGTTGAAGTAGTTGCATTCTGGATAAACATTTAAAAGTCTCACTGGAGCAAGAAGACTGTATCCTAGGTTTCCAACCTCCAGTGTAAGCACTCTAACCACCACAACGGGCTAGAGTCAATCCCATGGTTGGGCTCCCTCTCTCCACTCACAACAACTCTCTCCACAACAACTTTTTAAGGGAGGGGAGAGAGAGAGGCATCCATGACTCCATAGTCTGATGGTTAGAGAACTCACCTAGGTGGTAGAAGGTCCCTAAATCCTTTCTCCCACTGAGACAGAGCAAGGACTTAGACCAGGGGGTCTCCACATCCCAACTGAGTTCCCTAACTACTGGGCTCAATGTTATGAAGGAAGTTGGCTCAACGCCCCGGCTTCTTGCTAAAACAGCACAGGCACCTAATGCCCAGAGAGGGTTTGCAGCTGAGATCCCAAGCAGACCTAGGCCCCTCCCTGCAGCCTGGATGTAGGCACCTGTCTCCATGAGCAGGGAAGCACATAGCACTCACCCCTGCCCTTGGCAGCTCTCTGCCTAGCACACTGGCTTTTGTGAATCACAGTCTAAGGCACCTATCTCTTCCCATTCATTGTATAGAAGGGGGTGGATGTAGCTCTCGGTTCAATGGGTTCACCAATCCCAGTTACCCATGGTGACAAGAGAGATCCCGCCTGGGACGTGGTGGGGGAGGCAGATCAGATCAGCATCTGGACCAGGATGCTCTGAAGAAGGAGGGGCCCCTCCCTGAGCCCTGCACCCAACCCCCATGTCCCTGAAGACTAGGATATGCAGGGGCATTGCTGTCGCCGCGTTCTTTCCTCCATGCACCCACTCACAGATATTGCTCTTCCAGTCTGCGTAGAGGCACAGGACTCAAGACATCATCATGCAGCAAGAAGGCTGAGAGTGGTACCATGCCCATGCCAAGGAGGTCTGAACTATGGAGCTATGTGCCCCCCATTCTCCTCCTTTCTCCTCCCCCTCTCTCCCCCCCTGCCCCTCGGTGGGGTATTGTTGCACTCTTGCTTTCATGATTTCTGTGAATGCAGTTGAACCTCTGCTCAAGACACTCTGGTATAGGATCATAGGCACCGAACTCAGGCTTTGTGATTCACAGTGATTTTCTAGGTGTCTACAAGTTAGGCCTGGTGATGCTGACTGTCACAATGTCTAACTCCACTTGTGCATTCAGCCCTCAACCTTTAGGTGCAAAGAGTTGTGTGTGAAATATCTGCAGGCGCACCCCTGCAAATGAGGAGAGGGAAATTGAGACATGGATCACAAGGAAAGGAAAATACACTGAACCTTAACAAATATAACTTTGGGTACTGCTGATTTCTGGTTACGTCTTATTCACCCTGCTTCAGAAGTGGCTTCTGGGAACAGTGGGATGTTACAGGGCTTCCCTCTTCAACAATGAGCAGTTGAGAACCTAAAGGAGCCCCCTGGGTGTTTTTGGAATGTGTATCAGGGTATTTTTCATGCATTCTTTTTTTTAAAATACATAATCAATGGTGAGGATAGCTGAATCTTCCTTTAGATATCTTTTCTTAACCCTTCGCTTCCATGCTTTTAAATGCTTAGGATTGTTGCTGTCAGGTTTGTTTGTTATTATAATGGTCCTTGGCATAGGCATGTTTCAACTTTAAGGACAACATAAAGGCAGCAGAGTTTTCTGTCTCTTAATTCTGAAGATTTCCCATGAGCAAAGAGGAGCAGTTTAAGCCAGTTAGTTTAGTTGTGCTACTGCCTATGACCTGTTTGGTATGCAGAAAAGCACACACTATTAAATGTTGCCTATCATTACATTGACCTTAGCTGTAAGGCACACTGCTGCGAGAATACTCATGTACATAGCCACCACCACCAAGATAGTTGCTTGGCAACTGCAATGACTTCTCTACTTACTTGTAAGACACCAGATAGTAAAAGAGCCTTCCAGTAAAACTTCAGCTCCGTAATTTCTCATACCATTAGCCCCAGAAAATATTGTAACTGCAGTGTCTTAGTGCTATCTCTAAACAATTGCCTGAAAACATTTTTTATTTCAAACAGAAAACATTATTCCTAAATTTCAACTTTTGCCTGTAGTCCTTTAGTTTAAGTTTCTTGTGAATAAATAGACGGAGTCAACATTTAGGTTTCCTTATTATTTGTTCAGCATCAACAGTTGTTACCAGATTTGCCTGTCACTTTGAGGTATGCTCATTTATTAGGGTTCCCTTCCTGGAAGAGGGGGTGTGATTCTGTTAATGTGCTGCTTGTGTTACTTGTGTGTTCATATGGCTATAAGTCCCCTCCCAATGGAGCTATCCTGCAGGACCTAAGGATTTCAGGGCTGGGTTCCTGCAGCCCCAGATTCAAATAGACTCCCACAGATACACACAACCATTCCAGATTAACTGAGTGCGTCTGAGCGCACTGGGCTATCAGCACTCTCAGCTGACCCCTTATATGTCCCTGGACTCAATCAGGCTGGGTCAAACAGCACTTTCAGCTGCCACCCTCATGTGCCCCTTGCACCACACCAGAATGGAGCACACTTATGAGCAGGCTGGGTCCAA
Source organism: Mesoclemmys tuberculata (assembly GCA_007922155.1). Lineage (NCBI taxonomy): Eukaryota > Metazoa > Chordata > Testudines > Chelidae > Mesoclemmys > Mesoclemmys tuberculata. The sequence continues at coordinate 65,195,794 of ML675624.1, read as the reverse complement.
ACAGCACTTTCAGCTGTCACCCTTATGTGCCCCTGGACTCCGTAGGCTAGGCAGAGCAGCACTTCTCAGCTGCCCCCTTTATATACCTCTTTGCAACACAATTGTTTAGCAGTAACCCCCTTGATAAGCAAACCCCATAGGATTTTGGGCACTCCAGGGATCTTTGGCTTAGGTAAAAGAAGCATTGCTGCAGAGCAAGGTAGGGAAGCCAAGAACACAAAGGAGTAAATGCATTTAGAGAGAGAGAGAAACTGGCAACCAGCTTGATTACAATAGTTAGTTTATTGCCAGGTGTATAAAGCTTATGATACTAATATTGATGCCATACAAGGAGAGAAAAACAATCTAACACTTACAATACAACAAAATTACAATAGGAGTATTGGAGAAGGCTAGCCCAGGTTTGATTACAAAAGTAGAAAGTTATACCTGGATTAAAGAGAGAGAGAGGGAGAAAGAGAGAGAATTGGGGAAACAGTGGGGGGGGGGGAAGAATCTCACCACTCCTTGCAGCTCAGAAGTTCCCAGGAGACAGGCTGTTCAGCTTAGGGTCAGGAGCACTTGAGAGAGAGGCAAAGCCCACAATAGGATCAGTCAGGAAATGGGGAAGCAGGCAGCATTTTGGATCCAGGCATCAGAACAGGGGTTTAAATTTGGGTAGGGTTTTTTTGCAGAACCAGGTTTGTTTATGGGTAAACAGTGTCTCAATGAAGTACCCCAGAGTGGTTTTCTCTATGCTGGACAATAGGAGCTGATCACTCCCAGCTATGGTCAATGTTTCTTGAGGGAGCTCACAATGCAACCGGCAGATTCAGTGTTTTGCATATCAATAACTGGAAAGGTCTGATAACTGTGGAGCTGGATGGGTGTAGGTGTGAATTCATTTACATTAAGAGCAGAGATCTCCCATCATGCAGTGCGTCCCTGCCCAGAGTTCAGTGCAGTTCCTGCTTTGGAGCTTGGTTCTCCATTCTTCATGCTAATTCTTGTTCCATCTTCAATGTAAATGAGGATCCAGTTCTCCATTCAATGTGCTAACTGAGATGCCTCTTTTTACATCTTCTATGTAGATGAGGCATGGGGAGTTGTCTCAATCCTATCACCCTTGTGTGACCCGTCCGTGCCCAGGGTAGCCCACTGATAATGCCAGGGTCAGGGCAGGCTGTAAAAGGAGAGCAAATTCTCCCAGCACTGGTGGGTGACACCACAGTCAGACTTCCCAACCAGCCACAAACAGTGCTTCTGATTCCCCCACACTGGTTATCAAGAAGCCACTGTGCAAATACACACAGCTCCCTTTACTGCATTTCAGTCTCTGGCTCCCAAACTGACACTAGGTCCAGTAAAGAGACCAGTCATTTAAACTCTATGCTCTTTACTCAAAAAAGTCCCTCTGACCCAAAGGACCAGCCACAGTACCAGTTCACTATAAGTTTGGATCTTACCCAAAATACCACACTGCCAGCCAATCCTTTAGTAACTAAAGCTAACGGTTTATTATAAAAAGAAAAACAAACAATAAGAGAAATATTAAAGGATTAAAGCAATCAAATACATACAAATGATTTGAAAGTCCATATACATCAGGTATATGCAATATAAATATATATATATATATATAAAGCAATCAAATACATACAAATCCAAGAATTGTGGAGTTGCAGGCTTGTTTAGTCCCTCTAGTGTACATCCAGTACCTGAATGGGTCTAAGTCCTTTAGTTCAGTTGCAAAGTGTATTAATCCAGAGGTGGGCCAGTGTTGTCTGAAGCTGGACAGGAAATGACAATGGTTTCTGTGGTTTGATCTTATATACCCTCTGCCTCTGGCCATGCGGCTTGTGGAACTTTACAGGAACCAAAATGGAGTCCAGAGTCACATGGGCCAATCCTGGTAACTCTTCAGGTATGCCTGTGGTTCTTACCTGGGTCTTTTACTTCTGTAAAGGTCTTGATGGGCCATTAAGCGGGCTATTGTGCTGCCGCCTCTCTGTCTGGGGTGTGTCTTATACAGCATAGTTTGAAGTACAGGTATATTAAAGATATCCATAACTTTCCTCACACACATAACACAAATATTATCTTCTTATTCAGCACATTATAACCTTTCTAACAGTACCTGACATGGCATGTCTCACATGAATCACAATGATTTTGACACACTGATGTCAAATAACACATATTCCTTCCCCCCCCCCAACCAATCCAGCCAGTGTAACACCTTGTTTGGAGGGTTTTAGGTGTGTCTCACAGCCTTTTCATTGCTTTTGTTTCTGGTTCAAGCAGAGGCTGGGCGGGAGGGGTATTCAGGTGAGCCAGATAGAGAGTAGGAGTTTTGCGCCCTGGCTCCCCAAGAACATAGAGCTGCCAGGTAACGCAGTACAGTATTTGTTACAGTATTGCCAAAACACCTGGCATTGTACAAGACCCAAAATTCTGACAGTACCAGCCCTGAAGAGTTAGTTTAAATGGGACAAATACAGGCAGGACAAACTGGGAGGCACTTCACTCACATCTTGTGAGCATTTTTAGAAAAAGTGAGTCTTTGACAGCAGGCTCTTCACTGTACTTGCAGTTAGTGATGGCGCTGAGTGTAAAACCCTGACTCATGGGTAACAGAGATGAGTGTTTCTACAGGTCAGAGCAAGAGACCAAGCCGAAAGTCCTAGGTCCTATTCCCATCTCCGCTACCATCTTGCTGAGCAACATCAGGCAAGGCTTGCATTCATTTGAATGTAACTATCTGTAAAATGGGCATAATGTTCACAGTTCCAGCCTCAAGGAAGTAACTGTGAACCTTCTTTATCATCATGAGATTGAAAACTTGATCTGAACCCTAATATTATTACGGAGCTCTCAGCCCACAGGAGCAAGACTAAAGGGGGTAGAAGAAAACATGGAATTCAAAAATAGATACAGTCAGTATACACAGTGCACAGGCCCTTGCTTGTGCCAGACAGGCTTATTTGGGGTTGGAGGAAGAAGCTGAGCATGAAGGGTTTGTTGTAGTTCATATATACCATTTAGCTAGATGAGCAATCTTTAAAAAATCTGATCTCAACCAGGGAAAGTAAATGAATTCAACACAGCTATGTGATTCCTGCAAATATACCCCCATCCTGAAATTGCCTGTGCACAGATAGACCTCTGCACCTGTGCAGAGCCTCATTCTGGGCTTTGTGCAGACACAGGTGAAGGATCTGGGGTATAGCTTGCAAGGTTCACAAAACCACCAGAAGCAGAGGTTTTGCCATCCCTATTTGTGAAGATTAATTATTTCATGATTGCAAAGTGTTCAAGGATGAAAGGCAGAGCGTAAATGAAACACACTGTTATTACCAGGATCAAAATATCCATGGGTTGGGTATATGATATTCAGACTAATTACTAGAAAAATGTAATGCCCGGAGTTGCACTGTTTCCAGCATTGATTCCTGCTACCATAGCATAAATAAAAATATAAAGGCAGAGGCCTGAAAAGGCAAGGTGACTGAAAGAGAGCTACCACCATTTGCTGCTAGTGGTGTCAACGTGGTAATTAATGCCTCGACACGCCTTATGTTCCAGAATGACATTTCAAGTCCTGAGAGCTACTTAGCTTGGAAGGTGCAAAAATTTCCAACTAAAAAGAAATATGAAATTCTTGGGTCTTTGATTCTCATCTACTGTGGCCCAGAATAGGAAGGGAATGCATGCCTCCCTCCACTGCAGTGTACATCTAGAGAGGTTTGTAATGGAATAGGGAATTCCCAGAGCTCCCAAGTGGTGATTTCTTAAATACTGCAGATTACAGAAGATAAATGGAAATGTCAAGGCCAGTACTTTATTTAAAAGATGTATAGCAATCAGTGGCTGTGCATCCAAACAGCAATAGTGTCATTTAAACCATTTAGGATAAAGTAATATTGCCAGCATGAATTTCCCCTTTTCAATTATTCCACTGATTTCAGAAAAGGAGAACAGAGCTAGAAGTTAATTTTTAATAATAATAATTTAAGTACTGATAACTGTGCTTGTCCCTGAAGAGCTTACAGACCAAGAGACTCAAATGGAGATGGTGGGATACAATGAGAAGGCCAGAAGAATTAATAACTCAAAGTAAGTTTTTTATTTTGTTGGATTTGGTTCACTCCTCCTAAGCAACAAGGAAGAAGTTAGTCTTCAGAAGGGACTTGGGTCCTAGGAGGGCAGAATGAGGTAGATATTCTTTACGTAAACAGAAGAAAGCCTGGAGGATGGGAGTGGGAGATGAAAAGGGCTTTCAGGCTGGCATTGCCAGTGCGGTGTATAGCATGGAGGCAGGGGACAAATGATTAGAGACTAGGTTAGAAATGTAGGCAATATTTAAAGTAATTGGATGGGAAGGGGAACCTCCACTGGCTGGCAATGGTATGTGTGAATATTCTAGAAATTTTTCTCTATACTTTAATCTCAGTAGGTTGAACCTGCTATGTCAGCTACTGTAGCATCAAGCACTTGATATTCTAGAGCTGTGCTGGGACCTTTGTAGCCTTCATAATGAACAAATAGATTTTAACAACGCAACGATCATGCAGAAGATCACGAATACATGCGTTCATGAAGAGTGTGAAGAACAGTACAAGGATAATGAGATAATGGCTCAATTGTCAGTGCGAATATAATGCTATTACTCTATTTAATAATATGCTAACATTGCTACAGCCTATGGTTGAGATTTTCAAAGCTGTCTAGGGGATTTAGGTACATATCTTCTATTACTGTTAATGATTAACTCACTGCCAGTGTTGCCCCTTCGCGGCTGGGTATGGCGTAGCAGTTCTTTCCTCATCTAGCACCGTCTACCAGCAGCCACTCCAGCCTTGAAGTGGTCTCTCTTCTTGTGTCTCATTTAGTCCCACACTTTCTGGGGTAGACCCAGAGTTCAATAAACAAAACTCAAATACACATAATTCTTCACCCCTACCCAAGTTCACTCCTCCACAGACTCTTCACCCCTTCCCAGGCTTTGCCAGGTTGCCTTCCCGCTCTTGTAAGGAGCATTGCCTCCCAAAACTTTCTCCATATAGGCCCAGAGACAAATTCAATAGTCCTTCTCCGTCTTGTGTCAGGGTATTGCCAGTGGATGAGAAAAGAACCCCCTACCTCTTCTTTGGGTTATGTAACAGGGACACATGGCAAGAAGCTAAGGTCTGTTCCTTCAGACTTCTTGATGCCTCCTTGGAATTCTTCCTACCATGTCTTTCCTTCATGCCTTTTCCCACAGCCCCTCTGCCTCTCTCTAGCTGCCCTTCACTCTCCAGCAACCAGAAAAGGACTGCACAACCCTTCCCTTCTTTCTCTACAGCACTCCTCTTTTTTCCTTTTTCTTTTTCTAATGGCGAACTTACCTGAATACTCTATAGCCACCACAAACAATAACTTCTGAATACTTAGCAATTGATATACTCTCACTCTGCTTGTGACTTTCAGGTAATGTACCAAGGCCTTTCTAATACTATTCCAGTTCCCTGATATTTTTACTAAATAACATTATGCAACTTTTGTTACCTTAAGACATTTGAATTTCTCAGAAAGCTTCCCACCCCCATCCCTTTGTCACAGCCCTTACATACCCATAAAAGGTGATCAATTGTTTTTTCTACCTTACAGAATGCACAAAGTCCATCTTTCTGTCTATTACTTCAAAAAAGATTTTTGTTTAAGCCTGTCACAGGGTCCACTCACTGTGAGTGGCTCCTCCTGCTGGCCATCCTGAGGATTAGCTCTGCCAGTTTGCGCTCTCCCTCCAGTGTTGTCTTGTCCTATCTTCTTCTCCTCTATCTCGTCTCGCTCTACTGTACCACTCACCCCTGGGTCTGCAGCTTCCTCTTTGTGGCTTGACCCTCCGGCCAGATCACTAAAGTCCTCCACTTCTGGGGAAATAAGTCTTTCTAGAACAGATGTCTGGCTGGCATCTGCAACGTCTTTTGCCTTTTCCAAATGATTGGTAGGGGAACCCAGGCCCACTCTCTACACTGGGTTCCAGCCCTGGGACCCTATAACAAGCAGTCCCAGTCCCTGTGCAATTCTACCCTTTGCTGCTTTTTCTTTGGGCTTCTTTCTACATCACTGGCTCTCACCTTCAGTGGGTTTGCCAGTCTCCAACTCCCAGCCACTCAGGGAGTGACCGCAGCCTTCTTCTCTGCAGCTTTTCCCAGCAACAGCCATCACTGTCTGCAGCCAGCTCCCTGGCTCTATACAAGCCCTACCTGTTGCTGCACATGGGAGCCTATGCTTCTAATTAGGGCTTTCTTCTTAGCCTCCAATCTACTCAGTTAATAGGCTCATCAGGCCTCCATTAACCCCTTCCATTCCTGTGTGGGGTGGACACCCCATCATAAAGCCACAATGGCCAGTTAGTGCTTGTAGAAAGGTGCAGTGGCCTTCCTCTGAGGCTAGGCCCGAGGAAGGGCCGCAGCTCCGAGCGCAGGCTGTCAAAGGGGTACTGAGCCAGTCTGCCCATAGGTCCAGCTGACTGGCCAATCCACCCGAGAGGGGCGGGGTTTCTGCCGGGCTGGGAGGATAAAAGGCAGGGCCCGCCGCTCCCTGAGAGACTGGCCGCCAGCGGGTGCAGACGTGCCTCCCTGACGGCTGCAGCGCCAGCCTGACCCCAGGCGGGCCGAGGCCCAGCACAAGGCTTTCCCGAGCCTTAGCGCCAGGAACGGCCCCACCGACCAGGGCACCAGGACTGGATAGGCCCCCCAGGGAGTGGGCCAAGCCCCCAGACACTCTGGGGTGGGAGACACCCCCCCCAAAGCCAGCCCTGACCTGGACGAGCTGCCGGCCGCAGAGCCCCCGGCGGTGGGGCCTGACCTGGATGAGCTGCCGAATATCAAAGGTCCCTGGGGGATCCTGCGACCTGGAGGAGCTGCCCCTCACCGAGGAGCTCCCCGCCCTGCCACCCGTCAACGAGGAGGGTCTGGTGAGCCTGCTGCAGGCCGTGTACCCTGCTGACCCCAAGGAAGCAGGTACCTGGAAGTATGGGGAGGAAGTGGCCCAGGGACAGCCATAGTTGTGGCTGAGTCCGAGGCCCACCCCTGTCGGCGTGTTGCGGTGGGACCCTGCCGACACAGTGGCAATGCCTGTGCCACTGCTAGGGCCCTGGGCTGGGACGCAGTGGAGTTGGGTGGGCCTGCATTCCCCCTTCCCCGGAGACCCAGGAAAACACATTCATCCCTGGTTGCCGAAGTGAGCTCCTGTTACCTGCCCACCCTGCCACGGGCCGGGGCAATTGACTCTCTGCAACACAAAGTTCCCCCTGCTTTTTCTGGAAGGTGCAGTGGCCTTCCTCTGAGGCTGGGCTGGGCTACAGTGCTCAACAAAATCACTTCATATTTCCTATCCAAGCCCTGAAATATGTCATTATCCTCAACTCTAGGGCAGTTAAAAAAATCTTCCTTTTTGTTTTTGTTAGTCCAAATGTTTTGCCACTCTTCTCTTACATTTTTCTGTACTAGACTTTTGAATTCCTGTTTATGCCAGGGTATTTCTATGTCAATCTTTCCATTTCTTAGTGTTTCTATCTGCTTTGTCTGCCACTTTGTTCCCTGTTATCCTGATACGTGCTGGGATCCAACCTAATGCTACTTATAGTCCCACCTCTACTAACTCTGTTATTAGAAATATAATTTCATTGATTAAATCACTTCTGCATACTGGAGACAGCTTTTTTTTTTATTGCCCTAAGGCCTGAGAATGAATCTGAAAAAATGACCACTGCTGCTGGGTGTACATCCCTGATCCAATTTAGTGCTAACATAATTGCTACTAATTGGGCTGTCATAACAGCTACAAAAATGGATATTTGTTTAGATGTACCAATTCCCAACTTTGGTACACAATATGCCATCCCTACTATTCCTGGTTTGTTTTTTGTTTTTTCTTTTTTGGACCCATCTGTAAATCTTACCAATGCCACTTTTCATCTATACACTGGTTACTTCAGTTTTCATACCTACTGCACTCTTTTTTACCCTTACATTTATATCTAAATTCATGTTTGGACATGTGACTTTCCATCCATAACTAATTTCCCCATGACTAAAAGTTTAGATATTATTTAGCTTTTCCTCATCTTTCAACTTCTGCATCTACACCTTAACTCCAATGGCATGTGGAGTTCTAACTCTGTATGTTATAGTTTGCTATCGAGTTCCGAACAATCCTTATATATTTGTTTGGTGCTTTCATCATTACAATTCCCATTAACTTGGGAGCCTCATTCTCATCTGGGCTTCCTCCCTTTATGCTCGCCACCCAGCTCTTCCCCAAGCTGTGCTTCATCTTCATTTAAACCTGGCCCACCCTCCAGGTACAACCAGGTGCCTTAATTGAGTTCTCTAGCTCCAGTTAGCCCTTTTAGAGCTTCTGTGGGGTGCATACCCCATCATAGTCCCCTGCAGAAATAGAGACTCAATAAAAGATACCACAAGGGGCCTTTACCATAGTAATATATCTAATAAAAATCTGAAACAATTAATGCAGGACTCAAGGAACTTAAAGTGCATCACTTATTACATACAAAGAGAGGCAAAATTCCAAGATCACATATTGATTACACCAAAAAAGTAGGTGAAACCCAACTGCTGCACTCAGAAAATAATTGAAAGCCAAGTTCAAACAGTATGTCATGCATTGTTCAAACATCCAGTCAGAGCTGATCTGTGCTCATCGATTTGGGGTGGGGTGGGGGGGAAAGTGCAGCTGGCTTTGGCAGTGTTCCCCCACAGCAAATGTGAGGGAATGTGACCACACATGCCCTCAGGGCCCTCACATGGAGGGGGGGGGAAGCGTACACTTTACCTGGGCCCGGAGGCTCTGGGGGGCCCGGTCCAGGCTGCAACTCCCATTCTCATGAGGAAAATAATTTTCATGACTCATGAGATTGTATGTATGTGATGAGGGATTGTGGTACATGTGTGGGAGGGGGCCCGTGTTACAAGTTTGTACTGGGCCTGAAAAAATTATGCCTAGGCCCTGCATGCTCTCCCCACACACCACCTCTGCACCCAGTTCTGTATAGGAGTTAAAGACTTGCAAATAAAAATGTTAACATTATTTTGTGCCAATAGTTAGAGTACATACCTTTTGGTTTTCTTGTGATGGGAGAGGTATTTACTATGGACCTACTATAGGTGACAATGCCGAGTAACAGTAAAAATAAATATTGAAAGAACAATTTGCCTCACTATGTATGCTAGATCGTCAATTTTTGGCCAATGTCAGGCTACACTAAGTCACCACCTCTAAAACTTCCTGCTTGTAAGCACTATCACAATTTCATAACTCCTGCTTCTATTATTTAGTTTGCTAATTGAATGACTCAGTATATTCAACTCTAAATTAAATAGCTGATGAAGGATGGGTCATAGGCTGTGCTTATTTAGCTTTGAAAAAAAATGATATCGACAAACTGCTGATGAAGATCAAGTTGATAGGTGCCAAGGTGAAAAAAAGTGTTTGTCAACTGTACAGTAAAGCACTTTGGAGACCTGGAATGCACTCATATGCATGAACAGTAAAATGCTTCTTGATGATAGTCTGCCTCACAGTTCATTTGCCTGAAAATCTCTTGGCAGCCATCTGGATCAGGTTTAAATAAAATGTAATACTAAGCCCCTAATCTGACAGTGATAAACTGGTGACAATGATTATTCATGAGTTTAGAGGGGGAGTAGACCTTGAAGAGGCAGATGTGAAGCCTTTCTTTCAGGCCCAGTTTCAGTGCTTTGAATGAATAGGAAACCACTTCAGAACATAAGGTTCACTTTAATATAAGGAAAAAATATGCTACTTTAATTAGCTTGACATCTAATTGCCTTCCAATTGTCAGAAATCTAAATTAAACTAAAGAAGAACAGTTAATTTTAACCAAGGTTTACTGTACAATCGCTTCTTTAACATTTTAAAAATATATTATTTTCATTAAAGTTGCATTTTAAATAAATCGATTTGCGTAAAGGAAATCAAACAGCTTGGTCTTGTTTCAGTGAGGCAACATTTACAAATGTCTGGTAAAGCTACCTTCCACTTTAGTGAAAAAGAAACTTCCAGTGGCATTTTCAAAAGCACTCAGCCTTGGCCTCACTCTGAAGTCAATTTTACCGTCCTCTTCACTGAAAGCAGAGTCAGGCCACTATTGAATGCTTTTGAAAAGCCCATCCTCTATTCAGCACAGTCCAGATCCCTAGTCCATTGATGTCAACAAGAATCTTTCTGTTGACTTCAGTAGAGTTTGGATCAAGCCTCAGATTTGATCAAATTATGATAAATGCTGTTGGACATTTAGGATTGATTCTTAAAAAGGACTGTGCTCTAACTTTATGGGAACAATTATAGACCTTCTGTAAAAGTGATGGCATTATGTCTATCAGGGTCAAAAAGCTTTTTTTTCCTCCTTGTTTTTCATAGATATAGTATGGTAGCAACAGAGAGGAATTCTATAATTATGATATCGGTGGGTAAACTGTGTAATCTCAATTCCATTCCTAGGGAAGAGTCCCCTTTGCAAGCTCATCTACTTTATATCTGGAGGCTGTTCACCTGGTTTTCAATATAACTCCCCATTTCTGCTGCAACTACAACAAATGCTACAGTAGCTGTTCCATACTCTGAATACCTTTTAGGAAACTGTGTTTGATGTAAGTAAAGTGCTCTCTTTTCTGCCTGTTCCCAAAGGAGAACTTTAAATTGCTTCTGAAAATGGAGATGCACAGAATGTTCCAGCCAGAAAACAGTTGTAGCGTTTTCAGTCTCCCCTTTTTGACCTTATTGCATTCCAATGTGCAAACTTTATCCCCATGGCGCAAACTGTACGATAGTCAGGACCCTCATGGATAATTCAAATGCCAGCAGTTCATTGGAACAACTCCAACTAAGCTGGAAAAACAACATACCTACTGGTTTGAGAAAACATCCAGGCAAAAAATGGTAGTCCCAGAACAAGAGCCACATACATTTTTAACCACTTCAAGTGTTTTCATTGATTCCTATTAGTTATTTTTATAATACAAGATCATCTACATGCCCCAACTGAGATTGGAACCTCATTGTGTTAGGCATTGTACAAACACATAGAAAGAGACAATCCCTGCCCCAAAGAGCTTACTATCTAAATAGACAAAGGCAGAAAAAGGTAGAAGAGGAGAAAAAACAGATGATTCATCTAAGGTCATTCAACAGGACAGTGGTAGAATCAGTAATAGATCCTAAATCTCCAGAGTCCCAGTTCAGTGCCCTATCCAATGGGCAATACTGACTCTCAGTTATGACTTGCAGTATTATTGTAGCTGTGTTGGTACCAGGATATTAGAGACCAGGTGGGTGAAATAATATCTTTTATTGGACCAACTTCTGTTGGTGAAAGAGACAAGCTTTGAAGCTTACACAGAGCTCTTCTTGACCCAAATAAGAGCTCTGTGTAAGCTTCAAAGCTTATCTCTTTCACCAACAGAAGTTGGTCCAATAGAAGATATTATCTCTCTCACCTACTCTGTTATGTTCTTTCCATTGTTTTCTCTTTCTTTCAGGCCCTGTGGTGTTTGGTCAGAAGTGGACTTAAAGTTCAGCTTCACAATGGTACAGCTGAAAGAAGACTTGGAGAATTGCTTCCCCTCTGATCCTATAGCCCAAGAAGGTGCTTAGGCTAGTCATTAAATGTCAAGCTTTCACCAGTGCTCAGAGCTGGCCGTGGTGTGAGTCCTGAGTTAAACCCTCCAGTGATCCGAGTACAAGTGGTTCTGACAACCTTACTCTGGGGCTCCCAGTTTCCTCCTTCATATCCTCCCTGGCCCTCTCCTCTTGCTGTTGACCTGCCCTGCACTACTTTCTCTTGGTCCAGCAGGACTGAACATAAGACCTGCTCTGAGACTTACTCAGAAGGCAGATTTGGGCCCCTACTCTATTCACGCCTGGCCAGGAAGGGCAGCGAGGGCACACTCCAACATCCACTGAAGTCAGTGGGGGCCCAAACTTGAATAACCTGTGGAAGGGGAAATCCCAAGGCCAGTCCTGAAACCAGATCACCTTTTATTGGGATCAGATCTGAGTGAAAGGTGAGAAAAATTATTCACAAATAGTGAATGACTTCTAAACCGAATTTTGCTCAGAGCAAGTTCTCACCACTTTCTACTAGTTTCCATGAGCTCTGGGGTGAATGAAGTTCAATGTGACTGAATTCTCACAAGGATTTCATTTCAAACCCATCACTGACATCTGTTTAATTGTGAAATTAAATTTTATTTGTGACAAAACAAAATTGACAAGTGTAGTTTATAAATGTTAGCTCACTTATTCCAGATAGGAAATAGAAACAAAACAAGCTGGCCTACATGGCCCATCACAAAGTTTTAATATCAAATCACCTATACTTGAAAAATACTCCCAGTGCGGAGTCCGTGCATAAGCCTTAGTCTGAAATCTGCTCACATAAAATATTTGACTAAGTTTGGCTAGTGAACAAATGTGGAAAGAAAAGAAAAAAGGCTGAAATCACCAAAACAAATTGTTGAAAATTGTTCTCCCACTTTTTATCAGGACAAACATTAACTAGTCTTTTGTCCATAGAAGTGATCACTGCACATCCATGTTGAAGCACATTACTCAAAGAGTTGGGGGGAATTGAATCTTTAATTTGCTATTTCCTGTACTGCATGTGTTCTGTGAATAGGGTAATCTGTTTCTGGGTAGAACTATTCTCACTTGAATAGTTGTATACATGCATATCTATCTTAAGAAAGGTAATAATTTGGATAGTTAAAGTAAAAGGAAGCAGATTCGCAAGGGAGCTAGTTATACGTGAGCTATAATGAAGACTGACCTGTGAATACAGGCATAGCAAATGAAAAAAGATACTTTAGGCTGGTAAGGGGACAATAGTAGAGCACATACACTTACCAGAAAGGGTAACTGTACCTTAATTAGCAAGAAAATGTTTTTTAAAAATAGTAACTTTTCAGCAACCTTGAAATACTACACTGCCAGAAATACTGAAGGGAATATGTAAATCCAGAGTAATTCCATTGGTTTAGATACTACAAAGATGTGCACTATAGAAAAACTTAGGGTGGATAGTAACTAAGAGCAAACATTTGCCCTTAGGCTTCAAAGCCTATGTTATAAAATTGACAGAACTCTTTCAGATGCAGACAGTAAACCACAGAATTAAAAATAAATGAAGAATGTGCTTAGGTACAGGGTTAAAAGAACAGACTGTACTAGCACAGGAGAAAACAAAGAGACTACAACTGTCAGATACTAACAGAAAAAATATAATTAAATCCATGACAGGCAGCAATGTGTGCACGCATTTCAGCTTCAATGGAAATTGTTGTGCACATAGTTAGAGACAGAGGAAATCCCCAAAGCAGAAAAAAGAAAAGAAAAGCCAATAGTGATGAGAATGGAGACTAAACAGAAGCCAAGTTGAAGAAAATTTTGGGCTAGCTGCAAAAAAACTTTACATTATGTTTCAAATATGGAAGGAGGAGCACCAGTACTGAGTGTACATAGAAGAGTGCCTGTGATTTGAGCATATCATAACACATATATAATAACCTATGAAAGCATTGTATGCTTAGATTCCGAGGGACAGTATTTTGATTGCATTTATAACTATACTTCAGGAGAATTTCAGATTGCCCCCATTTTGTGTAACAGAGAGAGAGAAGATGAGCCAATTTTGAAACTAAAACATTGTTATAAAATATTGTACTTGCTTGTTACTCCTGTTGCCTACAGTCGAACAAACCATGTTCCCTGGTGTACACCACCTGCTGCTGTTACTGGTGTCTTAATGGCCTAGGTGAAAATGGAGTTTGATTCTCTCACAGGTTTGCATTCACTGCACCGTTTATTGCACCAATCCACTCTGTTCCCTAATTGTGTCATTTGTTCTTCAGAAACTCTGAGCTGGCTGCAGTGATGCTCTGAGGATGAACTGCAGCATCTGGGGCACAAAAGGCCCTGGAACCCATCCGAGACCCAAATATGCTTCCCTGCAGGTGACTGAACAAACAGAGACCCTTTTATGGATGCATTCACAGCTGAAAATAAGCATTTGGGGACTGGCTTCATGGTGGGACATAGCAAGCCAGGTGTAAATACTAGAGCTAGAAGGCTTAGAGGATGGAACTCTCCACTCCTTATTTAGAGGAAAAAAGGCAGCCCTTGCTGGTCTCATTTATATAAATTATAATATTGCTTAGTCATAGTTCCAAATATTGTGCATTGTTGCTTTAGTTGAACTTTGTGTCTGTTCCGATTGTATGAAAGATAAAAGATTGCTGCTATATCTTTACTGATAAGCAGGCATAAGAATGGTACAAGATATTGTCCCCAATGTAAGTGTGCCTCCCTGATTTTACAGATCACAGACTCTGGTGCAGGAATGAGATTTGAGTAGAACAAAGGGAGTGAGCTCTGTCCTAGAGACCAGAAGTCCTATCCCAGGGAGCAGAGATTCTCTCCAAGGGTCTTGTTTTGCTGTAGGTTCTCCACCTAGATCAAAGAAATCTACTTGTGAGTGTTACTGCACAACTGGACCAGGACCAGGTTGAACTGGTGGCAGGATAACTGCAGAGCTGACTTAACAGCAAGGGTCAACTGAACCAATGGTAGCAAACTTGATGCTGCAGAACTAGACCGGGTAGTTGAACACTGGGGTGGAACCTGGTGGTGTGGCCTGCATTAGACTGCCGCAGACCAGGAGAGGAAAGCCACCCACTGACTAACTCTGAATTTAATTGTCCTGTCAGTGGGGCTTTAGGTGGGTGAGGAGTGTTTGTAATTAAGTTCTGGACCTATTAACACATTTAAACTGTTGGCCTGATAGGTTTTGCTCATTCTATTCTAACACGTGTATGTAGATATATATTGGTTATTATATTTCTGTTAGGTTTTTCCCATGTCCCCAAATACAAAGTAGTTTGATTTATTTTTTAAAAAAACCAACCCGTTAGGCAAATTGAACCTGGCACTTTTTCTTGCCATTGGTGCTTGGCAGAAGAGTTACGCTGTCACTGTATTATTCCCACAGTGCTTATGACTTAGTCTAATAAGATGACTCTTTCTGGCACACTCTCTAAAATTGCACCTGACGTACTCCAGTTTCTGTTAGAGATGTGTCTAAGTTGCAAACACTGGACTGCTCTGAAGTTTAGAAATGCTTCAATCAAGGGTTTTGGTTCAGGCCAATCTCTGATTTAGGCAATACAATCATAACAGTCCATAGAAAACGCCTCAGTTACACAGAACAGGAGAGGATCAAACTGGTCTGATCCTGAAAAGAATCTGGTAACTTTTGGGCAGAGACATTAAAGAGATATAACGGGACCTGATTCGCTACTGCATTACTCCCTGTTTTACACTTGTGTAGCTCCACTGAAATCATTGAAATGGATTTATGCCGTGGTGAGTCAGGCCCAGTAAGAACAATGACCACAGATAGAAGAAATACCTCTTGGAAGCTGTGTATTTGCTCTGCTAGGTAAAGTATAGTTGCCATGCATGTCTGCATAAGGAGGATGGGTAAGGGGATTGGGATGTACGTAGAAAGCTACCATACTCTCAGACTGTGAATTTTATTTTGTGCTATTTGAACAAAAATGTTGAAAATAATTATTTTTCCAGAACTGTTGGTATCAGATATATGGAGTGCATAGCTCTTCTGTAGCAGGAGCGGTGAACCGAGAGTGGTATGCATATGCAATCTTGCTGACTCTACTGCTGACAAGGCAGCTGTTGTGAAGGAAACAATTTTTATAAGTTCCAGAGGGATAGCCGTGTTAGCCTGTTTTTAGCAAAACAGTGAGAGTTCTGTGGCACCTTAAAGACTAACAAATTTATTTGGGCATAAGCTTTCATGGGCATCCGACAAAATGGGTTTCTGCCCACAAAAGCTTATGCCCAAATAAATTTGTTAGTCTTTAAGGTGCCACAGAACTCTTGCAATTTTTATAAAGTAGCTAAAAGAAAATTCTCCGGTGACAAGACTTGGTAGAATACAAGATCTTGAACTCATAAATACAAAAAGCATTTCCCCTAAGCTATAAAGACAGGTCTGGGGAAAAAACTGGACCTTCCCTTACTTGACCTTTCCTTAGAAATGAAGTGACATATCAGTAATGAGCCTCATTTAGTGTGTTTCATAGAGCAGCATTAAAGATGAATGGTAAGTACATTGTGGCTATTGAGCTTTTAACATAACATCTGTGGATCATATGAATTCACTTGTGTTAGAGCTGGTATTTGACATGGGAGACAGTCTACTTTGTGAAGTTAGAAAAATATGAAGGAACTTTTTGTCTCTGTAGAAAAGAAGATAATTCACAGACCTGAGTTACATGAAATAATGCTAGAATGGGCTGGGTTCTGAGTTACTAAAGAGAATTCTTCCCGGGTTTCTGGCTGATGAGTCTTGCTCACATGCTCAGAGTTTAGCAACAAAAATGCCACTTGCTTGAATGCTGAAGGTTACACATGTTTCTGAAAACATTTTATACAGCTATAAAAGTGTTTCTGACCTATCTTTAAGCTTGGTGGAATTCAATTTTTATTTTTTATAATTCCAAGGGATAATGTTGATGTTTATTGAACATTACATTGATGTTATGTAAATTTTCACAATTGCACAAAATTATAGGTTGAGATTAAAAAAGTTAAAGTGCTATTACCATTAAAACACAAATTGTCAGCATCACATGCCAAAGTATAACAAATACATATCCTTAAATCAAACTATAAAGTTCTCAAGCAGCATTTTTTTTTTTACTTTGCCTATCTGTAAATTTCAATCATCATCGATGGAAATTTTTTTTGTTGTGTGTGCACATGGCGAAATCAATGTTTATCGACATTTACCAATAAGAATCTAATCTTTCCAAGCCCACCTATCTTGATCATTGAAGTTTTATTTTAAAATACTTTCTCTATAATTCATAAAGTGTATGAAGCTCAAGAGAATGTATTTTTTCTGGACAATTTTCTACAGGCCTAATCTTTTAGCACTGAAATCAATGAGAACATGATCATCTATTGGTAAAATTCTGTAAGTAATGCAACATTTCTCTATTCCAATTTACTACCTTCCCTTAAAGTTTCAAAAGCAAAATTACTGCTGGCTTGATAGTATAGTGAATATGTCCTCAAAGAAACATTTCTTGATATAGAAAATAAATGGAAGTGTGAAGGTCTCATGCAGGATAAATTTTAACTTCAAGCAACAGAGCCAAAAGGGACAATTAACTGTTTAATTCTTTTCCTACCATCCTCTTCATCTCTCCAACACCCTACAGCAAGAATTGGGCTCTTTAAAGCTTGTAACATGCATCATCACATGTTGGTGTGATATGGATCTCTTGTGGTACTGTGACCTGGACCTTTTGCAGTACTGTGTAAAAGACAAAATCCAAGGCTTATACACTCATCTTAAGGATGATGAACTATGAAAAAGAGCTAATGGAAAACCCTTGAACACAGAGCTCATGGAATATAAACTAAGCCTATATATTCTTTAGCTCACTGCTGCACAGTTAGCCATCATCAATAAAATCAAGACCTCAGACCTGAATATCATGGAATTCTGGGGATGGGGTTGAAGTCTGGGTAGTAATCTGACTTTTGCAAGTATCTTATCTTCATTGTGAACTGAAACGAAATCTTAGATCTAAACAATCCCAAATATAGCTGGTCAGATTAATTGTTGTGAACAGTTTAGCCATCATTTTTAGCCCCTTTATTATGTTCATGAATTGCATGAGAGAGCTCATTTTTTTTATGAACTTGTCTGTGATTCAAAATACTTTGACAAATAGATATCTAGTTTTACCCCTTCATAATGAAGCTGTTGCTGGTTAGTTTAATGGTATAGGGCAGAGCTATATTTTCCTTCTTCCCACCACCATTTTCTCTAGGTTTTCAATTATTATTTCACCTAGGTAAAAAATCCTCTTTGATGTCACAAGTGACAAGTTCTATCCCTCTACACCAAGGGAAAACTTCCTTCCAAATTTTGTTTGGTGGTTGATTATGTAACCATTTTGTGGACTTTGCTTCTCCTTGTTATTGAGCATGCTCTCAGTGCTTTCTGGCAGTGACTAAACCAACTTATGTTATGGAAGGGATGGGGAACAAGTTGTTAATGTTTCCTCTTTAATGAAAGATTTCACCAGTTCTAAGTACATAGAATTTGCTATATAATTCTTGTGTATAATTCCTGCCTTCATGTATCACATTTGTGCCCATTCTCATAATTGTCTGTGGTATAATGAACCTGATCTCAAAGGTGCTAGACTGGAATAATACTGGAATGACTTAGTAGTTTGATTTAAGCCAAATACAATCTCAATGTTTCATTTACTAGAAAAACCCTGGCTTTCTCTTTGTTTTAAGCATCATTGTGGGGAGCAAATACAGATGAGATCTTTCTCAACAACTTCTAAGAGCATCAACTGGCCTTTCTCCCAATGTATCAGAAACAACATGTCAGCAGTTTTATGATTATTTCAAAGATTAAAAAAATTAGCATTTGGTTTCAGATGACATGTTTTCATCACAACGAAGATCAAAGAAGTTTGCTACTAGGCCCTGTGATTTTTTTGGGTAAGCTACCTTTGTAACTATTTACCATTACCATGACATGATTTATGCCTACTACTATTAAGCAGATAACACCAAGATTTATATCTTTATTATTACTGACACGTGCCACAATCTCAGGACTAATTTCTTACTTATTGGCAAGACTGTCAGGCAACTTTTCCACATTCATCCTGAAGAAATATCACAGTGATCCTTAAATACAATTGGTCACATTCAGACCTGATATAAGAGGGCACCAATCCATCTACTTCAGTAGAATTGCCCCTTGCGTCAGGTCTCAGTGTGGCTCCCTCTTACATGACACCTATAGGACGTTTCTAGGTGGGACTCATTTCTTCATTAATTGAGGTGGACAAATGTCAAAAAAAAGAGATTGAGGATATGTCTACACTGCAATCAAAGCTCCACATCCCCCACAGCTTGCCTGGGTCAGCTGACTCAGGCCCAGGTATTATAAAACTGCAATGTAGATGTTAGTGCTGGAACCTGGATTCTGAGACCCAGGGGGCGAGATGTCTCACAGCCTGAGATCTAGCCAGAGCCAGAATCTTTACACTGCTATTTTTAGCCCCACAGCCTGTGCCCCATGAACCCAAGTCAATTAATCTGGGCTCTGAGGCTTGATGGCGTGGATTTCATTGTAGAGTGGATGTACCTTAATACATTTTTCCTCCTTTAAAACAGCAGTGTTGGCTTCCTTATAAGTCATTAATTTTTAAGTTGTTGTTCTTGCTTGTAAGGTCTTAGCCTAATCTATTTTACATACCTTTGAATTCCTCGTGGTCTTAGCTGTTTGGAGATTTGCTGAGTCAAGCTTTTGGGCTGCCCAAAGGTTTTCTCACACCCATGACTGAGCTGTACTCTGATCCTTTGGTTTTTATATTTCTCAACAACGGAGTTCAGTTTTGCTCAAACAAACATCAAGACTGAACAGGGTATGTGTCTGTCCAAAACAGAGTCAAATTCACTAGGCCTTACTCAGGCAAAACTTCAGGATTCAGCTCAGAACATTTCCTTATTTTGCAAGCTTAATCTGAGTGAATACAGAAATGTGTTGTAGTGCTTTTTGGGAAGTGCCCTAGTGAGACTTGCAGCAAAAGGAAGAAAAATCTATTTTAGCTGTTGCTCATCTTCATTGATTATGTATTGACTATGCTGCTCTTACATTGTTTTAGGATGTTTTTAAAAGGAACATCAAGTGTAAAATTGAGCAGAAAGGCATAGAACTGCAGTTATTCCACTCTTGCCCATTTACAAAATGTGAAATAAGGAGTTAACTGCCCTATGGGCATACACTGGGTGTCCAATAAAATAACACCCATGTGGCCCTTGTAGGCATAACAAACATCATGGGTTTTCACATTCCAGTCAGATGAACAATTTCCCAGTGGAACTGATAGGGCCTTGGTGCCTTGAAAAGACATCAGGTGAGGGGATAAAGGATCAGATAAGGATTCTGAGTGAAAGGCAGGTGAAAATGGTGGCTCAAATACTGAGCATAATCAAGGTAATTACTAGACTATTTTCACTGTTCTTCTATAGCGAAGAAGAAATTCCTCCAAAGAAAAAAATATGGCTGCTACCAATTAGCTAGCAAGGACAAAATTGAACACCATGTGTGTATTACTGTATGTGAGCTACTGCTGATCCATCATGTCAGCAATTCATTTGCTTATGGTAGCACAGGCTTGGAGAGAAATCCATTAAAAAGAAAATGAATTAACAGCATAATACAGAAACATTCTCTGTCTTTCACCATTTTTCTATCCATTATATCCATCCATCCTTACATTTCTGCTGTTTTTCTCCTTTCCCACTCATTGTCCTTATAGCATAATAAAGTAGTGATCCAATTACTTTGCCTCTAGGTGCTACTGGAACATAAACAAACTACTCCAGTTTGTATAGCTGGTGGGGGATTGCATGCAGTGTATACAGTGCAGTACATGAAACTGATGCTTCTAAATGTGCTGCGGGTTGCAATGGCATATTGAACATATATGAACAAAGGCTACACATAAGTTGTTAAAGGCTTGTTTGAGTGTATCAAAAAACGAATGTGAAGAATTTGTTGATTGCATAAATCAGTGCTACCCTCTTTTCCAATTTTGCTTCTTGGAAGAACAGCTTTACCACATGGTAAAATTGTCTGATGTAGAACTCAAGGGGTGCTGGTGATGGTTCTACAGGAGGCAGGTGTCATGCAGCATGTTAATGTGATGACCTTTTATTGAATGCTGAATATTTAACTCCATAATATTTTTTAATAAGGATGATTTTCACAACAATGCATCACAATGCTCATAGAAATGAGCCCCCACCTCCTTTGAAAGAACTGACTGGAGTGGAAAGGATAATTACGTAGTTCCTTTATTTCTGAATTATTTGTAATAAAACCTGAAATCGCACCACAAGGTCTTTCATGAGGATGTCATAAATTAAGATGCATCGATGTATTTGGTGCATCTGTTCAGCTCTGCGCTCCTTTGTCTTCTGCAAATAGCGCAGCAGCTTCAATACCCAGCAGACAGCATTTACGCAAATGATGTCGTGGTCTGTATCATTAATATTCAGCGATTGTCTGTCATAGACACCTTACTGTACATCTGTTATGCAAATTTATGTTAATTTTTGCTCACTGACAGCTGCCTTGGTTCCCTCCCTAAAATGATCTTTTCCATTTTGAAGTTTGCAATCTGTTCCCAAAAATGTTAATCCAACAATTAACTGAAATTGCTAAACAGAAATTTTATATGTTATGTCCAAAATAGAAACCGGTGTTTTTAAATAGATGGTGAATCTTCTCTTCACACCATTTGTTTCATATGTGATTCAGAGAAGTGTAAACATTGATCTTTGTCACTTATCCCAACACAGGCTGTGCAATTTTCCCTATACAGTAATAAGTTTTACAGGAAATGATGCCATCTTGTTCTTACATACGCTTTTGGCATTCATTTGACTTTGCCATTAAAAGCTGTTATTTGTGGTATTATTTGAAAATTTAGAGTATATTTTTATTACCACAAAATATTTATTAAATCCTAAATGCCTGAAAATATTATATGTAAAAAGGTAAATAGCACTTTAACAATGTGGATTTTGAGTGGTAGAGTGGATCCCAGGATTATGGTATATTATAATCAGAGTGATATAGGGAGGTGCAGGAAAGGAGTCCTGGAAATTAAATTAAGATTACTAGGAAAAAGGCTTAAACCCAGAGCATCTACAGCAGTTTTCTCTTAAATGCTTCCAGTGGCAGACCAGCTACATAGGAGAACTTCAGGGTCTCAATGAACATATGAGAAGATGGTATAAATAGGAGGGTTTTTAAACCTATTAGGAAATGGGGAACTTTTGGGGAGAAAGTCTATAATAAAGGAAAGGGCTCCACCTTAGCCAAAATGGAGCCAGGCTGCTGATACATAATATTAATAAGTGGGGGGGAGGGGTTATGTAAACAAGGAGCTGGGAAAATGCAGACAGGGGCAGAGGAACACTTGGGTCAGGACTTCAAAAGTAACTCTGTATCCAGTGAAGGACAGCTCAAACTACAGTCCAACTGGAACAAGGTAATACCACAGAACTCAGCTTGTCTGAAAAGAGAGTTAAAGAATTGGTATGTTGCCAATATATAAACTATCATTGTCTGTTTACCAATGCAAGAAAAACTTAAAAGCAGAAACAGGTGAACTAGAGTGTCTAGCAATGGAAAAAGCCCTTGACATAAAAACCTCTTTCAGAAACATGGTAGAATGACAATTTAATGGGATAATATAAGACTTGGCCATAAACTGTACAGGAAAGACAGCCTGTAAGGGGAAATTAAGTTGTAGACATTGGGAAATAGCATTATAGTATACCAAAGATTCCATATCAGTCTTGACCACAAAAAACAACTCCTCTTTTCAGGTAATAAAGATGAGGCACTGTCAGACTGAACTGTCAAAAGAAGAAATGTTAGAATAAATTCATAAATTAAAGTGCACTGAATCGACTGGACTGATGGCACTCATCCAAGAGTTCTGTAAGAATACAGCAGCTCAACTGCTTACTAAAACATGCACTCATTAAAATCAGCTACTCTACCACAGAATTGCAGGATCACAAATATATACTTTGAGCAAATCTGGGGATCTTTAACTTCAGTACCAGGTAAATTGGTTGAAACAATAATTAGAATTATAAAACATCAGCTTGAGCGAGATATGGTAGGGACAAATCAACACAACTTCTGCAAAGGAAAACTGTTCTTCTCTAGTCTATTGTAATTCACTGAGACTGTCAAACAGTGGATAGAGGAGGACCTGGTAGATTAAAGTATTTAGGCTTTCAAAATGTGATTGAGAAAGTTTTTCATAAGAGGCTATTGAGAAAACAAGAGTAGTTGTGGGATGGGAATTAAAGTTCTGTCATGCTTTAGACATGGCTAAGAGACAGAAAACAGAGTAAGAAAAAATGGCCAATTTCTAATCTGAGAGTATTAGGACCTGAGCTTAATATAACTGGAAAAATCAAATGTCAAAATCTGCAGATGACAAAATTATTTAGTCAAAATAAGAGAAGATATATGACAAACTTCAGAAGAACTTAAAGCCAGCTGATTGCGCAAAACGATGGCAGCTGAAATTCAAATGCAAGATACACTGGATAATTTGAACTATTCATA
The DNA here is from genome assembly GCA_007922155.1 of Mesoclemmys tuberculata. NCBI lineage: Eukaryota > Metazoa > Chordata > Testudines > Chelidae > Mesoclemmys > Mesoclemmys tuberculata. The sequence continues at coordinate 65,172,510 of ML675624.1, read as the reverse complement.
CAAATTGCTAAATTCTCAATTAATTGTAACCACTCATGACAAAAATCTGGGTGTTACCGCAGACAGTTCCATGAAACCCTCAGCTTTGTCTACAACAGTGGTCAAAAAAACCACCAAAAATGACATGCTGTATAAAGAATGGGATAAAAATGGACAGTGTTATACTTACAGTGACAGTTACCTGATCACTCTTTTCTGTCTTCTCCTGAACCCAATACCTGTAATATTGGTCCTTCACTAAAATCAATATACAGCAAAAATGGGCAGTAGTCAGTACGACAGAATTCTACAATATGGCCTATGACTGTCCATTTTTAAAACAGAGGTTCCGGCTGCAGATCTAGGTGGATCATTGTACACCAAGTCTATAAAGCCTAATCCAAAGCCAATTGAAGTTAATGGAAAGATTCTCATTGGCCTCATTGGGCTTCGATGCCATATTAAGGATGAAGACAGCTGCAATCTAATCCATTTTACAAAACTTAGATGCAATCCTCAAAGGTCCTGGCAAGTTTGATGATATTTAAATTGCTAAAGTAACAGTACATCCCCAAATTGGGCAAAGTTTGGGCACCTCTGGAGTAAGGGGAAAGGAATGAGATCACTGAAAAGATTATCTTGATTTTTCATCTGAAACCTAGTTATCCATTTGTAATGTGGGGGTTTTATTACTATTATTTTTAAGTATTTCCGTGGCACTTATCACTGCAAAGCCTGAGCACCTGCGTGTCTGATAGGATTGTTGCCCTGGCTGGCTATCAAAGTGAATCCTGTTCTCAGCTAAATCAGACTACTGTAATGGAGAAACTTAAATTCCACCTGGGCTTAATTTTTCATTATATTGCTCAGTTGCAACACATCTGTAGTCTCTGCCAGTGACTTCTTTGTATGGTTTGCACCATCTACAGATGAAACACCTGTTTCATGTTAGACACAAGGTATAACTATTGTAAAAACCATTTCAAGTCCAAAACCATTAATCCAGGTATTATAAAATCTCACCAATGCTTAACAGTAAGCGCTGCCTACACAGTTATTATAATTCATTACAGACTCAAACAGTAAGATGATTGTCACTGTGTTTAGTATCTCTCAGATACTAAGATCCAACTATTCATTGTCTGCATAGCGTCTTGGTTATAATGCAAACAAAATATTATAAACATGTACAATGAAGATTACAAAATAGAGAATACTGGAGATGTGTCATATAGATGAACCACACAGATATGCCTGGCTTTACATCAAAAATTCCTTCTACCAGCAATTCCACACAGTGTCACTCTGACATTGCCCTTGCAAGGACCATGATTTCATACAGCCAAAAATGTCAGACATAAAAATAAAGTAGAAATATATTTTAAAACTGGAACTTGCTATGCTATTAAAATATATCAGTCTCACACCAGAGTCTTTATTAACCCTCTTTTCACTCTGTAGCCATGCTACAGTACTTTAGGTTATGTATGATCTCAAGATTTGATCATCTAAGTAGGGTTAGTCCTTTGGGACTAGTTAGTCTCTTGGGTTGGGGCTTTTTTTGAGCATCTGACTTTGGAATTGTCACACTAATCAATAGGGCTGTTCAAAAGATTTCTATCAAAACTTTTTCAAGGAAAAATTGGATTTTCAACTAAAATGTTTGCAAAAAGAGTCTGTTTTTCATGGAGAATTTTGATTTTTCATTAAATGGCTAAAATTCACAATATTCAATTTAGAAAGATTGCCTCATTGGATTTGCAGTTCAATTGTATAATGTCCCCATTCTCCTTTATGAACTGTGCTGCTCCCCAAATGGACTACATCTGCCACAATGTTCCACAATGCAACATGGCCAGGTATTCCCCTGATACACAACCTCCCCTCTCCAAGAGGAGAGAACTTTGTGCATTGTGTGAAACAGGAAAGTGCAGGTAACTACAACAGCTTTCTAAGACCTGCACATTTAAAGAAGTTACTCTATTATCAGCATCACTGCTGTTAATTCTCTGCCATTTTGCCTAACAAACCCCTATATTCAGAGATGTATAATTTAGCCCCCCAGAATAATCACGCTCACTTGAAACTATTATGAAGGTCACAAAATATGTTTATTAAATTAGAAGATCTAAAAAATGACCCTCTCTCATCAGCAATATACTCAGTCACCTAAGCTCCAGCCATATTAAAAAAACAAAGACTAGGTTGTGAATCCTTATGCCCAATGGTGAGCAGTTATTCACAAATATAGTCCCGTTATCTCACCTTGGAGACGTAAGCAAAAATATTTCAGTAGTAAACATCTGATAAGTGCAGTGTTATTTAAGCAACATAAGACAAGACAGGGTGTGAATTGTGGTGTATTAATTCACAGTTAAGCAGCATGACTACTGTACGGGTGAATTTAAAATGTCTCTGCTGTATGAATTATGGTGCACAAAATATAGCTAACAAAAATGAATATGTTAATTTGGAGCCCTATCCTGACTTCATTGACAGGAGAAGATGCTCAGCACTTCTCAGGAGATGCTGAGCATCTTAGAGAAATGGATTCCTAGTGTTGAGGCTGAAAGTAAATAGCAAAACATAAATACAAATGAGTTATATGCTGATTTTTCTGCTGAATGTTCCCACTACGCAGGATGTGGGAGGGCATTTAATACAGAATGTCACCAATAAAGTAAACAAGGAAATAAATAAAGCATATTCTCAGGGCTCTGCTCCTTACAAAGTAAAGCAAACAAGACAAACAAAAGATCAATATTCGCTGTGTAGAAAAGTACAAAACAGATTCTAAGGCCAGAAGGGACCACTGTGATCATTTAGTCTGACTTCCTGTATAACACATGCTATAGAACATCCCCCAAATAACTCCTAGAACATGTCTTTTAAACATAACTCAATCTTGATTTTAAAACTATGAGTGATAGAAAATCCACCACAACCCTTGGTAAATTGTTCCAGTGGTTAATTACTTTCACTGTTGAAAATTTACAATTTATTTCTAGTCCGATTTGTCTAGCTTCAACTTCTAGCCATGGGAAAGTCATACATTTCTCTTCTAGAGTGAAAAGCCTATTAGCAAATATTTGTTCCCCATCTAGGTACTTATAGACTAATTAACTCACCCCTTAACCTTTCTTTATTAAACTAAACAGAGTCAAGGAGCTCAATCACCATTAGAAAGTTTTCTAATGCTTTAATCATTCTTGTGGCTCTTCTCTGAACCTTCTCCAATTTATCAACTTCCTTCTTGAATTATCATCATCAGATCTGGACACAGTATACCAGCAGTGTTTGCATGAATGCCAAATAAAGAGGTAAAATTAACCTCTCTTCTCCTACTCCAGATTCCCCTTTTTACACACCCAAGGACTGCATTAACCCATTGGCTGCAATGTTGGTCTGGGAGCTCATGTTCAGCTGATTACCCAACACCTCTCCCAGATCTTTTCCAGAGTCATTGCTTCCCAGGATATAAATACCCCATCCTGTAAGTATGGTCCACATTCTTTGTTCCTAGAGGTTTATATTTAAACACATTGTTTTCACCCTGCTTACCAAGCAATTCAGATTGTTCTGTCTCAGTGACCTGTTCTCTTCATTATTTACCACTCCTGCAGTTTGAGTCATCTGCAAACTTTATCAGTGATGATTTATGTTTTGTTCCAGGTCATTAAGAAAAAATGTTAAATAGTGTAGGGCCAAGAAAGGATCTCTATGGGACCCCATTAGAAAAGGGACATTTAAGTGATCTCTTCAGAATGAGAGATCCCTATTAACCAAATTCTACTACAATTAACACTTTGATTTATTGCCATCATTTCTGGGCACCTCACATTCAATAAAAGTACTACGATAAACCCTTGCTCATAGGTGCTTAAATAACCAAGACTACAATAATCCATTATTAAAGCTAGTAAATTTCTCCACCTCACCTGTTGAAAATTCATTTAAAAATGCACCTAGAGAGATGCTCCTTACATTGCACTCCATGTAATAATTAAAAAAAAAAAACACACCCACCATACATCTGGAATTGTTCAGAACAGGTAAATACCTGTATCCCTTTCTGTCACGTGGTGTCAGCTGCAACAAGAGTTGAGTTCAATATATAGAAGTTTCTCTTAACATTACAAAGCAGAACTGGCTCAAGCCACCACCCGGAAAACTAAACATCACCCCTGGGCTCCTCTAAGAGGCAATATTTTCCCACCCTCAAGCACTGAGTCTGTATAACAAAATAAAGCTTTATTAAAAAGGAGAGGGAACTCAGCATTAATTTGGGAATGCACCGCTACACGGACTCAAAAGTATCCAAACCATAAGTATACACCAGTGCCACAGATTTTTGGGCTGTAGTCCTTTGCCTTAGTTTCCCATCTTGCAAGTCTGATGGATGGACCCTTTTAACATGTTAGTCCCCTTTCCACTGCACTCCAATTACAACTGGTAGTCCAAAGTCAGCCAAGTCCCAGAATTCAGATGTGTGTTCATGTGGGTTCACCTGCCACCATGGGGGAGAAAGGTGTCAAGAAATGCCTTGGCTGCTACTGCTGTTGTCTCTGCCACCTTTGCTGCTGCTCACCGCTGCCATGTTCTGAGGTTCCACCATTTAGCTCAGTTCTTAGTGATTTCAGCTCTTAGTGATATCAACAGATAGTGGGGAACCTTAGTGCTGCTTGCATTGTCTTTCACCACAACAATGTCCATGTAACAGGTCTAAGATTCCACCCCCTAGACCTGCTATTCAGTGATTTCAGCTCAAGTGATCACAGAGCAGAAATAAGGACTCTCAATTGAGTCTAATCAGCTCTGTTTTAAACAGAGCAATCAAATGAAATCAAGAACTCTTTAAATGAGTCCACACAGCCAGATAGGCACAGCTATCTCCACTCCTCAGACTTTAGCCTGGATTTGGCACTCAGCAAATGACGTTAAAGTTAGGGTGACGCCCTCAGTTAGGGCATACTAAGTACAGTTCTGCTCCCCTTTGGTCATACAACAAGGATAACACTTCCTTACCATTGCATCTAAGACTAAAGTGAATATTGACCCAACACAGCCAAAACTGATCACTTTTGGCAAAGCAAATCTGACTGCGGTCTAGGCAAAGTAAGTGGGTCTATGCAAATATGGTCTGCTCCTGAGGTCTCTTCCTCCAATTTATCAATAAAGGGCAGGGGAGAGCTCATGCAGATCCTGCTTACATAACTAGTGAACCCTGACAGCCTTCATTCAACAACAGTCACAGCTGCTAAAGGACATCTTAACCTACTTGGATGAAAAGATCAACCAAAGGGAGATGGTCTTGCTGGGAGAGGGGAAACTACATCCGAGCAGAAAACAGCTATTATTTCATCTTCCTTATTGGAGTTTCGTCAATCACACAAACAGAATCACTACTGGGAGTACTGGGTTCATTTGTCCTCCTCTCTCTTTACTTGCTATTCTATGGAAAGTCAATGACATTCAAGGCCTCAGTCTTTTATTTTCAAGATGTTCAATGGTGAGGGCCCAGCATATCCAAAATATCACCTAAAGCTCTGGGGTGAAAACTGTGGTCAACAACCCTGCTCTTCTGGCAAGATGGAACTTTCTATCACAACAATAAAACTTGTTGGTGCAGGAACAGAGCTTTCTCAGGGACTGGTCCAAACCTAGAATGAACTCCAGTGGTAGGTATGATCCATCACAAATCCCACTTCAAATGCAATGCACACTTCTCTGATTTTGCCTCCGCTAATGAAAGCATAGAACAGTGTGCACATTAAACAACAAAAATCCTCTACCAAAACAAAACACTCCACTGCACATACAATTTTCCCTCTGGAGGAAGAATGAGAGTACTTAAGAGCATTACATAAGAATAGCCATACTGGGTCAGACCAATGTTGCATCTAGCCCAGTACCCTGAGGACAATGGCCAATGCCAGATGGTTCAGAGGGAATGAACAGGACAATCATCAAGTGATCTACCCCCTGCCATCCAGCTCTAGCATCTGGCAATCAGAGGCTTAAGGACACCCGGAACGTATGGTTGCATCCTTGGCCATCTTGGCTAATAGACATTGATGGACCTAACCTCCAGGAACTCCTTTTTTGAATCCAGTTATAATTTTGGCCTTCACAACATCTCCTGGAAACAAGTCCCATAGATTGGCTGTGTGTTGTGTGCAATATTTCCTTTTGTCTGTTTTAAACTTGCTACCTATTAATTTCATCTGGTGACCCCCAGTTCTTGAGTTATGTGAAGGAGTAAATAATACTTTCTTATTCACTTTCTCCACACTGTTCAGATATTTATAGACTTCTATCATATTCTCCTTACTTATCTCTTTTCCAAGTTTAACGGTCTTCTCATTTTAATCTTTCCTCCTGTACAAGCTGTTCCATACCCCTAATCATTTTGGGGTTTTTTGTCCTTCTCTTCACCTTTTCCAATTCTAATATATTTTTGAGTTAGGATGTGGATATATCATGGCTTTATGTAATGACATGATGACATTTACCGTCTTATTATCTATCCCCTTCCTAATGGTTCCTAGCATTCTGTTAGCTTTTTTGATTGCTGCTGCACATGGAGTAGATGTGTACAGAGAATACCCACAATGACCCCAAGATCTCTTCCTTGAGTGGTACTAGCTAATTTAGACCCCATCATTTTGAAAGAACAAACCACATGACAGATGTTGGTCATATCACTTAATGCAACACTGGAACCTATAGCAATGAGTACAGTACAAGAATCTATATATCTGAGAATAGATGAGTTTCTTTCTCTGTTTTAGTGAAAGTGAAGAGCGCGAAGGCCTGCTAATGAACAAAATCATTACTGATTCCTTCAGAGAACACATCCTACCAATCAAACAGAAGCATACGATAATCTGACCACTTCAAGAATCCAGTAACCCCATTAACTATCTCCAGATCTCCAACTTTCCTTTCTTGTGCAACATAATGGAGTGGAAGGTGGCGAACAAACTTCAGCAATACCTGATTTCTGCCAACAGCCTAGAACCTTTGTAATCTAATCTGAAAGTGGGATATAGCATGTAGATGGCATAGGTGAGTGATCTCACTGTGGCCTTGGACATAAAGACAATCATTTATCCTTTCCCTGATTTGCTTCAACATTGTTGATCCTAAGGTGCTGCTGAATCACATACAGAATGGAGAAAGAGTGATAATACAGCAGTAAGCTGTACATCTCATTCCTTTGACAGCCTCCAAAGAATTCTGATGAGCAACAACAAAATAAAACTCTCATTTACAATAATTGAATCAAGGGTATAGGAATGCAGGGTCAGAGAAAAAAATCTCTGTAATTGGTACCCAACTATCATGGTACTGAGAATATTAAAAATACACAGATAGATACTGAAAGCATCATAGTTCCACCTCCATAGCAAAACCAATGCCACTTCCTGAAGCATCTGAGTATTTCTAGTAGTCTTTCATCCAAATATTAACCAGGCCCAAACCTGTTTAGAAAAGCAAGCATCACTGTGACCTACAGAGACCTGTTAGTCAATTTGATTAAGCGGTTTGGCCAAACTGCAGAACAGATTAAACAAAACACAAAAATATTTAGGTATTTAGAAATTTATAATTAGGAAAGAAAAGGAAAAAACAAAGCAAACTGAACTATGACAAATATATTTCACTGTCGAGGTCAGTTGAACATAAGGTCTTGGGTGCTTTCACTGATCTGGTAAAATTTTTCAATAAAACTTTTTTTTTTGTCATGGAAACGTATCAGTTTTTTTTGGGAAAAAGTCATTGGAAAGGTTTCTCAAGTTCAGGACGAATTCTTGGTCAAAACCAAAACAAAAACCAGTGAGAGGGGGTCAGAACAAAGACTTGAACCTGGGCGTCCCACATCCCAAGTGAGTGTCCTAATGTTAGGCTATCAGCTAGTCTGGTCTGTCTGTCTCTCCTTCCCATTTTTCATGAAAATTTTTGAAATTCTTCATTTTCATATTGATGCAGAATGAAAACCAATTTTGATACTGTAGCACAGTGTGACTCCCCACCTCGGTGCCTCCTGCTGATTATCAGGGTAATCAGCCCTCAGCCAGGCAGATGCAGTATCTCATGCCTCTCTCCACTCAACCCTCGCTCTTGTAACTCGGCCCTCTGCTCAAGTCAGTCTGTGCTCCACCCCCCCAAGATCAACTGCCCCATGGAAGGGTATTACCTCCCTGTTTTCCTTCACAGCTGGGTCCGCAGGGAATCTCTCTCCTATTTCAAGTCCCCCATTAAGAGTAGTAGTTTCTCCTTTTCCTCCCTTGTGTCCCTGTATTTCCCTTTCTGCACCTCTGCCTCTTCTTGCACTGTTCACAAGGCCAGCTCAGTGGCTTTCAGTTTCTCCCATAGCCCTGGCCCTTGCTATGTCGGTCCACCCAGCATCCCTTCTCCCAGGGTCTGAGTCCCCAGTTCCCTTTGCTTGGTGCCTGTATGAGTCCCCACATCCTTCTGCTGGATGTCTAAGGATCTCTTCCTTCTCTCCCCTTTCTCATGTCTCACCCGCTCAGCCCCTTTTGCCTTCTCCACCACATTGATGCACCCCCTCTGGGTACCAAGCACCTTCTTCTGGTCATTTCTGGATCCCCTGCCCTTTTCTGGAGTCAGATCTCTTTACTCTTCCGAGTCAGGATCCTGCCCTTCCCTGGCCTTCTATTCTGCCTTTGAGGGCATTGCCTCTTCACATGCCCTGGTTCCCCACAGGTGACACAAGCATCCTCCCTTCCTATTCCCTTCACAAGTCAGGGACTTTGGAGCTTTCCTGTCCTCTTTCCCTTGGGGCTACACTTCCTCTTTTCCCAGTATGAGCACTCTCAAAGTGTCTCCTCAGCCTGCAGGCATAACACTGCCCAGACTTCTGGCCTCTTGACCCTGGGGTCTCACTTCTTGTCCCAGGCCATCTGGCTCCTGCCCACCTCCTGAAGTATCATGAGCAAATGGTGTTGCTTTCCAGCCAACTGCTTCAGGTATTTCTGTAGGTATCTCTGCACCTCCCCACTGTTGCAACTGGTTCTCCAGGATCTGCCTCATTATGGTTGCTCATCAATCCCATTCGGATGGAGTGGCAACTCTGAAGTCCAGCCTAGGAAGGTACATCTGCCTTCTGCCAAACAGGCCTCTGCCTATGGTCCCTCCACTGTTCCATTGCCCCAAATGTCTCTTCTTTAGCCTTTCCAACTCCCCTTTCTATCTGGGGCAGTCATCTCAAAGTCTCTCACTCAGTCCCCTTCCTACAGAGGTGACTGAATGCTTGCATTCTCCACCCTTCATAGCATGGTGAGACTCCATGCCTTGAAACCTCCTACTGCTAATCAGGAGAATCAGCCTTCAGCCAGGCAGATGCCTCTTTCTGCAGCATCTCATGCCTAACTCAGCTCGACCCTTGCTCTCATGACTCGGCCCTCTGCTTGAGTCACAGTCTGTGCTCTGCCCCCTTCCAGAAAATTCTGCAGTCTGTTTTAGGCCCCTTCCGGTCCCTGCAGTCCTGCCACCAATGCTATGGCAATCAGGGGCTAAGGAAGGGACCCAGGCCCACCCATTACACTGGGTCCCAGCTGGGGACCCTAGGTGCAGCAGCCTTTCACTGCATCTCCCTCAACTCCTCCGTAGCTTTTCCTTTGCCACTTCCCCACAGCCCTAGTACCTTCTCTGCCCTTGCTTCAGGGCCTTTGGCTTTACTGATTCCTAGCAGCCAGCCACTGGTCTAGCCAGGATACTACCAGTCTTTCCCCCTTCAAGCTCCTGAGAGGCACTACCCTTGCTCGCCTCTGTCGCTCCTTATATAGTGACCTACTGGGCCCTGATTGGCTGCCACACAGGTCCTTCCTATTCGCTGCCTTTCCAAGGCCCTCTTAACCCTTTCCTGGCAGTGGGGGGCAGACGCCTCATCACAGCTACCTTGTGTGAAAATGAATAGTGTGTTCTGGCCAACCCTACTCTGAAGGAAGAAAAGTTTAGAAACTTGGTGGTTAAATTATTATATGTCCTAATATCAATGGGGATGCTTCTCCTTCTCTTGAAGTGTTCTGAAATCTACCATACTTGATGGTAAGATTCCCACACATCATCTTTTTGAAAGGAGTGTCCAATACAATAGTCCTGTTTCTCTCTTGTGTGGGCTGTCAGCATTATGGTAAAGCAGCGTTTTCTTTATTCTTCAAGTGCCTTCCCTTTCCTGCTTCGTGACTATCTAAATCCAATCCCAGCTGTGTGAGCTATTTATTTTTCAAGCGCTAGAGATTATCACATGAAATAATATGTATTAAGGAATTTAGACAAAATACATGGCCCACTAAAGTTAAAGTGATTTTTGTTGTGAACTGCAAAAGGATGCTGATTTTGGCCCTATTTCTGGAGATACGGAAAATATTTCTGAGATTTTACAAAGTACCTACAGCTCAGTTATGACTTTTGTTCTGCTGATATGGAAAAGAAGGAGGGGTGAGGGAAAAGAGGAAGCATAAATTTCCTTTCCCCCCATACCGCACAAATTAGGGCAGCATCTCTCCGTGAATTACAAGAGCAGGTGAGCCAGTCTAAATAACCATCCATTGCAGCATGTTCTGAAGGAGCCATGGTTTTCCAGTTCCATGGGCTGGCTAATGTACCAATGCAGCTAATCCATATGCCCTGTCAGCAGCAACCACTAGTCAGCAAAGAATGTATGAGCATGGTGCTCTTCCTCAATGTGGAGCAAAGTACATCCCACATGGTGTCCCAACCCTTCACCTACAGTTGTGTTTTGGCCCAGCAGAATCCCTATGGCAGAGGACACACCAGCTCTATATCTGTTCCCTGTTGCTATGCCAGCCAGGGCATGATTTGACCTTTACTTCACAATTAATTTATTCTCTTTTTACCATTTCAGTGTAGCTTAATCAAGAGAATGTCATATATAAAAAGCCAAAAAGGATGAAGAGTCATGAAGTTTGAATCCAGACTTTCCCACATTTCAAGGGCAGCTGGAGCTAGAGGTGTGATTTTGGCTTGTTGCTAAGTAAAACAAAGAAATTTCTCAACTCGTAGCTCCATGGTCTGACTGGAAATGGGTGTAAAGAAGAAGGTGATCTCATCTGCCTGAGAACACTCATTTATTTCTAGCATTCTCTGACACGAATTGGGAGTGTGTACTAAATGGAGTAGTCATTTAAATATCCAGAAAAATGTTTTTGATGTTGCTGGGACAAGAAAGAGGCTTATTGGGCCAAATAACTTTGTATGGCCACTTATTATTGATGGCTTAATATCATGGATACTTGAGAGGTTAAATATTATTCTTGTTGTTTACCAGTTTGGATAAGTTAAATTTAGGTATGAATTTGATGAGGAATTCCTATTAAATCACTCTGTGCGAGAGTGACAAAACCAACAGAAAAACAGCAAAAGCATAATGCATTGTGAGAAAAAAAAAGTCCTTAAGCCTTACACATAGAAGATAATTACTGTGTGTGGCACAATTTTGGGTTGTTAGAGAAGTGGGGTCAAAATGTCTGCGTATGGTCTTACCCTGTATTATATAGGGATGTCCATGGATATTGTAATTTAATTCACAAAACCTGAAAAGGGTGGCCTACACACAACTGCATGGCATTTCTTTTCTATCCACTTTGTTCTGTTTTCTGACTATTCTGGCATGACCTTTCTGACACTAAAAACAAGTAGCTGCTTGACAACATATGGAAAAGGTTTAGCTATGGATGATTATCATCTCAAAGAACCAGGCATGTAACTTTGCTATGGTAAATTTTGGGGAAAGAGAGGATTAGTCTTGGTAAAAATGTAAATGTCTTTGAAATCAGAGCAAAAACAGTGAACTTATTTTGTGAAGACTAGAATCCCCTATGTGAGTTTTGGCTTCTTCTAATCACAAGATTTTTTACATTTTATTTTAAAACATGTGCATGAATGTATTGCTCATTAAAGGCACTGAGAAGCATGCCAGATTGGGCAGCCTTTCAGTTGACCTTATTCCAGAACAGCTGAATGCTGCATCAGCTGATGGATAAAGAAACGTCCTTATAGAGTCAGCATCCTTGCAGAAAGAAAAAGGATAATATTTCTCATTTTTATTATTGTAGCACCTAAGAACTCTAGTCATGGACTAGAACCTCATTGTGGTACATGCTATCCACAAAAAAAAGAGATGGAAGATGATGAGGTAGCTTTGCAGATATTTATGAGGAGCTCCTGCCAAGTGTAAGGAGCAGCATAGGAGAAAGCACAAAGATGCTTGTTTGAAAACATAAGAAGTGCACAATGGAGGCTAGCATCATGGGCTGATCAGGGACAGGAATACAATAGGGAATATGATATAATAAGTAGCTTGGGAATAGGCCGTGAAGGGTCTTGAAAGTGAAGACACACAGCTTATGTTTAATGTGATAAAGGAGGAGTCAGTGAAAGGATGCAAAGAGAGGGGTGACATCAAAGAGGGGGGCTAGGAGAATGATCTTTGCAGCAGTGTTCTGAATGGACATGAATGGGACAAGATTGCATTTGTCAAAGCAAAAGAGAAGGACATTGCAGTAATTGAGCTTGGAGGAGAGTTTTAGCTGTGGAGATGGATACAAAAGACTGTATCGTAGAGATGTTACACTGAAAGAACCTGCAAGATTTGCCTAGTCTCATGATCCAGAAGAATACTAGGGTCAGTCTCTCTTCCCCCAACAGGGCTGTCCCATGCTTCGATGCCATTTTAGCAGTCTCTGCTTGGCAGGGAAATGGAAAACAATGATTCAGCAGAATAAAGCAGGCCAGTGCTCCAGGGGTTAAAGAAATAGAAACCACTCCAAGTGCATGTGGACCACTGTCTTAGTGATTTCCTACCAAGGAGCCAGAGACTCCTTCTCTAACTCTAAACTTGGATGCCTGGCCAATCAGGGCTCCCCTCAGCCTCAGTTAGAGAGGAGTTTTGTTTCTCCATCTGGGGTGGAGGTGCAGGCTTTTTGAGTCAAGGAACCTGTAATGCCATCCCCTACATTTAAATGAGCACTTCTCTTTTTAGGCCCTAATTCCACCTCTTTTACATGAATAAGGATAGCAAAATCAGGCCCTAAGAAGTTTTAAATATCACTTCTTTCTGTAGCACAATTTGCTTTTTCTTCTGGGAGTACGTTCATTCCTGATGTAAACCGTGTGCAGTCCATGGAGTTATATCACAGATCAATTTAACCCTAGGCATTTTAAGTAAAATAGTCAAGTTTTGTGGGTTTGGCGGATTGTTGGAGTTCTTCTTGTTGTTCTTGTCAGCGCCTAAACTCATACAGAGTCTTAGCACCTCCACGGAGTGAACTGAGGCATCACCACATTTCCCTAAGTGCTGTTTTTCTTTAAATGCACAATCATTAGATCCTATAGTTCAGTAAATGTATGCTGATTTCACATTCAATCAGCCATACATGTGTTCTAGATCGAACATGCACCAGTGGCCTTTTTAAAACAAACTAAAAACTTTCCCTACATTTGCCCCAGGTGGTTCTCTCTTTTCTCTCCAAGCGGAAAATTATGTGAAAGGTTTCTTAATTTAGGTATTTCTTTTGTCTACTGTGCAATGTCTTTTCATTATTGGAAGTCAGGTTAAACTGAACCTTCAAATCTATCTTCCTGCAATCCCAGTAGAGATGAGATCTCCAGGGGCTGAAGACAGATGAAGTTACTAGAATAATGTAAGAGACATAAGAAAAGGGTCAATGAGGCCTTAAAGGCCCAGTTATTCTCTATATAGCCAATTGATGTTGCTTTTCAAGACTATCATATTAACATAAAAAGCTATCATGGTATGCACCACTGAAGTGGTCAACTGGTTAAGCAATCAAGACAATAGAAGATTAACAGGACCAATCCAGTGTAATGATTAGAGGCACTGCCCTGTCACAATTGGAAAAAAATGCTTTTTCAATGGGGAGTTGTAATAAATAATAGATGTTAAGAATTCAAGGAAAATTAAGATTCAATCAGAGCAAGCAGATGCTCTAGTTTTTAACCAAAAGACTGACAGATTTCAAGGCCAGAAATGTGCTTTTCCAAACTGTACACTCTACCCCCAGAACTCCACCCCGAGCTTGTATTTCAGTGGGTTTTGTCTTTCGTAGAGAGGAGATGAGTTACAGCGACTTACTATTTAAGTATAATAAGCAATCAAAACCTTACAGAACTCTGCTCCAGGATAACAGTAATTTTCTACTTTAAGTAGAAACTGCAAATGTTATGTTGCCAACCCCTGGCTCTATAGATTGCCACCTTTATGCTGCCTGTAGCAACTTGTTTGTTTAAACTCAGCTGCCTTGGAGAGAATTTTTGTATCTTCCAAGCAAATAACTGTTAAAATCAATTTAATAACATATCAAATGAAATGTATAATGGAAAATACTTAGATCCCAAGACACAATATTCTCCAAGATTCCATGTACAGATAGCCCATTCCATGCTTTAAAGTGTTACCAATGCAATAGCATCAATAGATGCATATTTATGGCAATTTCAGTCCTGTTTTGCAGCACCGCAGTTTTAAGGAGCCACAGTGGTACACTTCTAGAATTATACATTTTCCCCCTTTGCCAATTTTTCTATTTTGTGTTGTGTTTTTACAATACATTTTCTGCACATGCACAAGTACCTTTTAGATGTCTTCCAACTTATCTTTTCCTTTCTATGACAATAAAGAAGCTCTTGTAATTCACATTAGTAATAATACTTACCACTTACACAGCACTTTTTATCCATGGATCCCAAAGTACTTGATAAGAGTAGGTGCAGATGCAGAAATGGAAGCACAATGATGCGTACATCGGAACTTTCAAACAGGGCTATATGTATGTGCAATAAGGAATGTGAACCTTGAATTTTGGATACTATGGAATTCAGGGTAATTATCAAAGCTGCAGCTAGGCAGTGCAATAGGTGTGAATGTGGGCCCCTGATATGGGCACCTATCTTCTCCTGACCCAACTAAGTACTCAGTCACTGGAATTTTCAAAAAGTGTCATCCCGGTAGTTAATGGTATCCATCTACTGCCGTACCCACCTGTTGCTAAATAGAAGTGCCCCTCCACTGCTCTAGAGATCAAACACTAAGTGGGCAACATCTGTGTAGTTACCAGGGGGTTGTTGGGAAGTCATATAGATCCAGGAAATACACAGAACATCAGATAAGCAAGTACTGCGCTGATGAGGAAGTGCAATCCATCACATTGTTTATATTGTGCCTGCAGCATAAACGACAATTGATGATCTCTCACTCACACACACACACAAACCATATTCATTGAGTTGCTTGTGTTTCCTGTTGCTGTAGACTGCTTTGTCTTTTTGTTCTGTGTGTATAGTGCCTAGCATAAGGAGGCCCGGATACATGACAGAAGGTTCTAGGTGCTACTGCAACAGAAATAAATAATAAATGATACCTACAGTAGAAGACATTTTTGCATCACTTACTACTACATCTACCACTGAAGGGAAGTGGACAGGCTCACAGAATTCCTACGTTATCTGGAGCTGTCTGTATCTCTCCATGAAGGCAAGTATGGAATCTCTACCACGATGTTTAGGAACTCTTCCAGGGAGTAGGAATTAGCAGATTGGTTGTTCCCTGGGCTGGCTGTTCTTAAGTGTCCTCTAGACTGACCATGAGATTAGTATACTCTCGGCAATAGTGACCCTGACAGGAACTGAGAAGTTGCTGCTTAGCTCATCACACAAGTGCATGATGGTTTCCTGTATGACACTCTACCACTGGTTTTCTGTACCTCGGTCAGGTCAACACTATAGTTCACACATCATGTGTGGAAGATATTGATTCCCTTTGCATCTTGACCTCCTCTTCCTCACATACTTGCCTCATTATGTAACACCCCAGAATGTTTAGGAGTTGAGCTGACACCAGTGGCTGGTGCACCCTCCCCGACCAAATGTAAAATTCAAGATGCACTCACCCTTAATCCCCTTTCCAATACCCCAACCTGTCCCTACTTAGTCTAATGCTCCTATTTTGGCTGCAGCTGTAGCTCCTTAACAAGCCCCTCTTGTTCTGATAGATCTGGCTTTCAGATTGTCTCTCCTATTTGTTTTGGGGCTTTAATCAGTTAGAGACAAAAATCACAGATGCACGATGTTGAGGAAACCAATGAGCACTTGATGCTTGAATGCATTAACCTGTGCCTGCTGCTTAGTCATAAACCTGATACAGCTAAATCAGAAGTCTCTAGCTAAGTGTGTGATGACTCTAAGTGCATTATCTGATTGAGTGGCCAGCCCCTTTATCAGAGACCTCCTAGAACTCTCAGCCACATGAGCGCTCAAGGAACTTGGGCAGGACTATCAACCTGTTCTCAAAACCCTCAGAGCACCCAAACAGGATCTGAGCGCCCATTGGAGTGCTCTTACAGACCACTTACATCCATACAAGTTTTTTAAAAGTATCAGCATTAGTGATTTGTATCAGTCACACAGCAGGTCAATGGCACATTTGGGGACAGAACCCAAAACAACCTGACTTCCACTCTAGTGACTCATCCTCTTGATCACATTGCTTCTAGCATGTATAGGCGTGGGATTTAGGTTACTGTGGTGGCTGTTGTGTGAGGGGAGGGCTTACAGTCCTTACAAATTTTCTTTTCTAATTAAAAAAAAAAAGTTTCTGAACCTACCAACAACTCTAAAAACCACCATTAAGCATGTGTCTTGAGGCAACATCCAAAGAGGAGTGGTATCCAGACAAGAAAATAGAAATCTTCACCCAAAACTCAAACCTGGACTCTGACCTAGAACTCAAACTGAACCTTTATGTGGATTTGAGAATATTTGGATTTTTTTTATTATTATGCACCCGGCAATTCCTGATTCAGACTGGGACTGGAAGTAGTGAAATATTACAGGAAAGCCAGTTCTAATCAGATTTCAAGTCAGTTCCTATAGAATTTCTTGTCAAGCAGCATAGGTACAAGGTCTTCAGACAGTTCAGTTAAGGTTTGGATAAGCATCCAAATGTCTGAGTACCAAACAAACAAAACATTTCTTTTGTAAAGCTTTTAATTAATGAATCATCTCTGTTCTTGGACTCCTGGTTCAGGCAATGGTTGGAAATTGCCATTCCCAAGAATGACAAGCCAGGAGGTTGCAACCTTTTCTGTTGGAGAAGAACCTAGTCCCAGTGTTCCATGCCTTAGTCACCTCCAGGACAGATATGCTCTTCTGAGGCTGACCCAACCTCACATGAAAGTACAAGCTGGTACAACATGCAGTAGCCCAGGCGTTAAGCAAGACAGAGCATGCAGAACATGTAACATAAGTATTTCACACAATACATTACCTGTTTATCAAGATCCTGATCGTTATCTACAAAAACTCTAAAAGGGCTGGAATATCACTTTTTCAGGAATGGCCTTTCACTTTGTACCCAGGGCAGCTGCACTTTCGCCAGGCCCATCAAATGGCAGGGCCCACAATACATTTTACAGGGGAAGGAGCACGGCTTACTTGATGGAGGGCCCACAGCTGTAGCATAAATTCAGCTGAAATTTAGCCATCTTCAGGGCACAGGAGTAAGAGCCATCATTTCATTAAAATATTCCCCTAAGGAAGGGACAGTGTCTTCTAGCTTCACTTTAAGTCTGACATCTCTGATAAGAAATTGTGCAGGGACCGAGCCTGAAGAGCTGTTCCCATTAAAAATAGTCAGTGAAGTACATAAAAGGATGTAAGAACACAATGATGCTATGGTGATGGAGACTTTGGAAACACATATACTACTACTAATAATGAATAAATAAAATAAATAATTAGCACTAAAATTTCTGCTTGTATTTTGTAAGTCAACTGTCATTCCATATGTACTGGAACTATTTTGACTGTGTCTGTAGTAGATTGTCAGCTCAGTGTCATAGGGACTGTTTATATATTTGTATACCAAGAAGCATACTTGCTGTAATTAAAATTTGATCAAAGGCCATTGAAGTCAGTGGGAGTCTTTTCATTGACTTCACTGGGTTTTGGATAAGGCCTTAACTGAATACTTGCCCAAATCCATTCCTGAATCTTTAGAGGAGCTCCCATCAGCTCTTATAACATCACTGGAGTATTATTTAAATGATAATCATAGATGGAGCTGGTAGTTCTGCCTATTATGAGGTCAACTGACACGCCACATCATCAGACCCTGTTTCCAGTTGTTTATAACTTTGCCAAACATTAACCATTTGGAATGAAATTTTCCATGCTGGGTATTTGCCTCAGGATGAAATGTTTTGGAAAATTTCAGTCAAAATGTTTAGGCTGTTTTCAGCAAGGCTAGGGAAAAATACATTATCTGGCCCATTTTTAAAAAAATCTGGCAACCATTTTCTGAAGCTCTAGTGCCCCATGCTTTAGAGCCAAGACTTGACATTTGGCAGGGAGTGACTGTTTTGTCAGGAGGTGCCTTTTGCCATCCTCATGAATACCTGCCCAAATTGGGCCAAGTTATAAGCCTTTTAAAAATTGCAGTTCCCGCATGCTCAGTGGACTTAGATTTTAGCAGCTGAATTCCACAAAAGATTCCATCTGCACTGGGCATGCTCCAGCCCGGGCAGAGCAGAACTCTCCCAACAACTAGGATCTAGTCTGTGCCCCAGCCTATCAGTCTCCTGAGAGTGACCCCTTTAGTGTGCCGAGCCCCAAGGATCCACACAGGTTCACAGGGACAGACCCTTGCCCTTCAAGACTGGGTCGTTGGCCCCAGCATTCCCTGTCTCTCTTCATGGCTTCCTGCTGCGAATCCAGGCAAGCCAGACTCCTGTGGAAGGCTTGTATCACGCCCCTTCAGAGCGCAATGCTCTCAGTGAGTATTCACAGCAACACAGGCAGCCTTGGCAAAACAAGGTAACCATTTATGATTCACCTGACACACAGAATCTGTGTGTCCTTAGGTTAGCCAGGAGAGGCAGAAATTAAGCCATAGTTCACCCTGGTCAAATCAGTGCCTTGATGGGCCAGCCAAACTGTGATGGGATGGGCTGGGCAAAGAAACTGGGACCAAGATCAAGGGAGACAGGGACCAAGACTCGATGAGGTACCCACGGACAGATCTTGGGAGTGAGAGCCAATGGGATGGAGAATGTGGATGGAGGTGATGCCTGGTGGACGCCTGGGTGAGGGAACTGGATAGATTGGATGAGGAGGTAGGAAGGGGGAACGAGGAATGGCTGGGCAAGCCATTCTAGGACTTGAAAAGAGTGCAGAGGGGTGAAACTAGGACTTACTGAGCAAGGTGACTGTGATTGGGATGAGACGCATGAGGACTGGAGAATGGTACTGGCTAAGTGAGGACAATAGGACTGGAATGAGGAATGATCTA
This sequence comes from Mesoclemmys tuberculata, assembly GCA_007922155.1. Lineage (NCBI taxonomy): Eukaryota > Metazoa > Chordata > Testudines > Chelidae > Mesoclemmys > Mesoclemmys tuberculata. The sequence continues at coordinate 65,153,177 of ML675624.1, read as the reverse complement.
TAAGGAAAAAACTGGTCTGGGACAGGGATGGGTTCTTTGGGACAGGACAGGAGGGGTTAGGCTTGATGGGAATGGACAGAAGAATCAGACTGCAACAGAACACTCCCCTCCAGAGTCTGGGCTAAATCCAAGATTCCTAAGACTCACCATTTCTATGCAGCCAGCAAATTTCTATGAAGATAATTGGCAAAGTGTCCTATCCCCCTCTAGTGCTGGTCTACGTAAGGGATGACAATCTTCTATTGTGCTTAGCTTTTCTGTTAGCTTAAATGGCAGAGGTTTATGGCTAAAGGTTCTGGCCCTGCTGATAATCTGTGCTAGTGTCAATGTGATGCCATGTGATGGAATGTTTGTTTTTGCTTTTTTAAAAACCTTGGAAATTACACACCCAGACTATTTTACGTGAACAATATTAAAGTTACAAAGCGAAGCTGTCAAAAGTTAGAAAATGCCAGAAGTAATGTTGCCAGCATAACCTTAATTTGCCCTGCTCCCCCACTTGTTCATATGCATTATGATCATCTTTAATTGCGTAATTACATACTATTTTTTTCCATAGGTCTGTTTCCTCTTTCAATGCACAAAATGGAGCGTACTCATTTAGTGAGGAGCTATTCAGTATTTTGTTTCCCCCTCATTCAATATGTGGCCCCGGGCCTTAGTTCCTGCACACTATTCAAACCCTGCTCTGAAGGCAGAATTTGTTAATTTCCTCATGGGGTTTTCTATGGGGCTCATTATAGTAACAAGTGCTTCACAAACATTCATTTATTTTTGCAATGCCCTTGTGAGGTGGAAAGGTGGTATTAGCCCTATTTTACAGATGGGATACTGAGATAGAAATTATACTCAAAATAATAATAAAAAAAATAATGTATTTATACCCCCCCCCACACACACATAAAAGCACTAGTAGTGTTAAACAACAACCATGGAAAAAATATATTAACTACTGAAAAACAACCCACCTCAACAAAATCTCTAGAATCCACTTGGGGGGCCCAATTTGAGACACTTAAGACCTGATTTTTCAGAGTACTTAGCATTATATGCTCTTCCTATATGCAAAGCACAGCTTTCACTGACTTCATCTTTAATACAGAGGTGCATCCCACGGAGATGCACAGATCCCATGCTCCATTTTTATTTGAGTGGACTTCCACTTGCTGGGACCTGTAGTCTCCCTGGACCACATTTCTGTATGAGGGGGCTACTTTGTCTGAGATGCATATGGTGTATGGGCCACATTTTGGCCACCTTTACATTAACAGAGTTGGCCAGTGGGCCCTATGAAGCTCACAGGCGCAGACTTCCCAGTTTGAGGGGAACTAGAAATGTAAAGGAGACTCTCAGCTTTCATTTCTTGAGAAAGGAAGTTATCAGCCTTTTTCCTGATTATAATGATACCCTTGAGCACGTAAACTGTTATAAAATGATGTAAGCAAGTTGTTAGGACTGAAAGGAGCAAGCAGCTGGGATCTACTTCTGCTGCAGCAAGAGACCTAAAGTTCCTCCAAATGCACAATTTTGATATAAAATGAGTCAATTAAGATGAGTGTTTCCCATACAGCCCTATTAGTAATCCCCTCCAAAATGCTCGAGCCTGCCCTGCCCTGGCACATTCTTGGACTTTTCATTGGTTCTAGAATTTAAACTAATTCAATACTCTGGCATACAAATGAAGGTCCCAATCCAGCACGGCTCTTAAGTATTGAGGACTATAACTTGTTCTGGAAGGATAGGTATGGGAAAAAAGGAGGCGGTATTGCACTGTACATCAAGAATGTATATACTTGCTCTGAGGCCCAGCAGGCAGTGAGCTCCGTAAAGCTACTGAGAGTCTCTGGTTGAGGATAAATAGGGAAATGAACCATAGCAATGGTATGGTGGGGGTCTATTATAGACCACCAAATCAGGAAGAGGAAGTGGATGTGTCATTCTACAAGCAAGTAACAAGATTAGCTAACACACATGAGCGAGTATTAATGGGGGGGTTAACTTTCTTGATATCAGTTGAAAGACTATTTCAGTAAAACATACTATCTCCCACAAATTATAATATGTGTAGGGGACAAGTTGAGGAAACAACTAGGGGGTCGTCTATTTTGGCTCTGGTTTTGACTAACAAGCATGAATTAGTTGTGAAAGTGAAGGTGGTCAGGAAGTTGGGAGGAAGTGATCATAATCTGAAAGAATTCAAGATCATAAGGAAAGAAGGACATGAGAACAGCAAAACAAGGACATTGGACTTCAGAAAGGTGGATTTCAACCAACCCAGAGAAAGAATAGGCAAGGCTCTATGGAAAGACCAATTAAGAAGAAAGGGAGTCAAAGTGGGCTGGCAATTCCTAAAAGATGTAATACTAGGGGCTCAACTTCAATCTATTCCAATGCAGGGGAAATATAAGAGCCACAGAAGGCCACTGTGGTTGCACAAGGAGCTTTTTGGCTATCTACAAACCAAAAGGGATACATACAGGAAATGGAAGGAGGTGACATGTCATCTAGGATGTATATGTGGGAATAGCACAAGGATGCAGGGAAAAAATGATGAAAGCCAAAACAAGGAATGAGTCACAGCTACAAGGAATGCTAGGGACAAGAAGAAGGGGTTCTTCAAATATATCAGACAAAAAAGAAAGGTCAGTGATGGTGTGGGTCCACTGCTCAATGGAGAAAGTGAGCTGGTAACAGAAGATGGGAAGGCAGAGCTGCTCAAAACCTTGCTTCAATCTTCTCACAAAAAACATGTGACCAGACAACAAGCAAAGTTACCATAGACAATAAAGGGGGAGGGATGCAGATCAGGGTAAGAAAAGAACACGTTAGAGATCTTCTGACCAATTTGAATGAATTTAAGTAAGTGGGGCCTGATGCTGTTCACCCCAGGATACTGAAGGAATAAGTTTAAGAAATCTCGGCACCACTGGCAATAATATTTGCAAACTCATGGATGACAGGAGAGGTCACGGAAAACTGGAGAAAAGATAACATAGTGCCTATCTTTAAAAAGGGGAAAAAGGAGGCGCTAGGGAACTATAGACCAGTCAGCTTGATTTCAATACCTGGGAAGCTACTAGAGCAATGTATAAAACATTCAATTTGTGAATGCCTGGCGGATGAAGGGGTAAGCTCAGCAGCCAACATGGATTTACTAAGAACAAATTCCTTGATTTCCTTCTTTAACAGGGTAACTGGTATGGTGGATGGGGGAATGTGGTGGACTTAATATACCTGGACTTCAGCAAAACTTTTGACACATTCCCATATGGCATTCTGATAAGTAAGCTGGAGCAACGTGGGCTCGGTGGAACTACCATTAAGTGGATACATAATTGGTTAATGGTTGATGGTTAATTAATTATCAGACACATAGATTAACACGATTTGTTGGGGAAGAGTCAACATGGTTTTTGTAAAGGGAAATCATGCCTCACCAATCTACTAGAATTCTTTTGAGGAGGTCAACAGGCATGTGGACAAGGGTGATCCAGTGAATAGGGTGCACTTAGATTTTCAGAAAGACTTTGCAAGGTCCCTCACCAAAGTCTGTTAAGTAAAGTAAGCTCTCTGAAAACATCCACTCAGTGTGCATTGGCAGCCAAAATAGCTAACAGAATGTTGGGAATCATTAGGAAAGGGATAGATAATAAAACAGAAAATATCATATTGCCTCTTTATAAATCCATGGTAAGCCCACATCTTGAATACTGCATACAGATCTGGTCGCCCCATCTCAAAAAACATATCAGAATTGGAAAAAGTACAGAAAAGGGGAAAAAAATCATTAGGGATATGGACCATCTTTCATATGAGATGAGATTAATAAGACTGGAACTTTTCAGTTTGGAAAAGAGATGACTAAGGGGGGATATGATAGAAATCTAGAAAATCATGACTGGTGTGGAGAAAGTAAATTAGGAAGTGTTATTTACCCCTTCTCATAACACAAGAAATAATGATTACCAAATTGAATTAATATACAGCAGGTTTAAAATGAGCTAAAGGAAGTATTTCTTCACAAAATGCACAGTCAACCTGTGGAACTTTTTGCCAGAGTATGCCGTGAAGTCCAAGACTATAATAGGGTTCTAAAATGAACAAGAAGAGTTCATGGAGGATAGGTCGAACAATGACTATTAGCCAGGACAGGCAGGGATAAAAAAAATTCTCTGAAGTGTCCCTAGCCTCTGTTTGCAGGATTGGCAGGGATGCAAAACCATGTTCTATATACAGTAGAATTATGCAACAGAGTACAATTATGCAACATTTGTACTATGTGAGTGTAACGGGGAGGTGTGGCCTCCCTCAGAGATTGACAGTGAGGGAGGGCCACCCACCCTCTGGTGGGCAGAACCAGGAAGCATGCACCCTCCAGACTGGAAGCAAAGGGGTGGGATTGGAACCAGAAGCACAAGAACCCTGTAGGGATGCAAAACCATGCTCTGAAGTGTCCCTAGCCTCTGTTTGCCAGAAGCTGGGAATGGGCGACAGGGGATGGATCGCTTGCTAATTACCTGTTCTGTTCATTCCCTCTGAAGCACCTGGCATTGACCACTGTTGGGAGATAGGATTCTGAATTAGATGGCCAATTGGTCTGACCCAATATGGACGTTCTTATCCGCAAACAAAGGGTAACTATTAATGGAATGAAGTCAGATTGGAGGGAGGTCAAGTGGGGTTTCATAGGGATCTGTTCTGGATCAGGTGTTGTTTAACATCTTTATTAATAATCAGGATATAGGAATAGAGAACATACTGATCAAATCTGCAGATGACACAAAGCTGTGGGAATGCCAACACTTTGGTGGATAGAGCTAAAATTGAGAGGGATCTTGATAAATTAGAGAACTGTAAGGTGTTACGCATAGGAAAGAAAAATGAAATGCACAAATACCATATGGGGGATAAGTGGCTTGGCAGCAAGACTGCTGCAAAGGATCTGGGAGTTGTGGTGCATTACAACCTCAACATAAGTCAGCTATGTGATGCTGTTGTAAAAAAAGGAAAATGCAATTTTAGGTTACATTTACATAGGCATAGCATGCAAATCATGGGAGGTGATGGTAGTGATCTACTTGGTGCTGGTTAGGCCTCAGTGGGAGTACCAGGTCCAATTTTGGGCATGAATGTACAGAAAGGTTGTACAGAAACTGAGCAACACAGATGATCAAAAGGATGGAATTCAAGCCATATAAGCAAAGGCTGAAGGAATTTGGTATATTTAGTTTGGAAAAGAGGAGATTAAAGGGAGACATGACAGCGGTCTTAAAATAGTTGAACTACTGCCACAAAAAAAGCTGGAGAAAAGTTGTTCTCTCTTGCCCCAGAGGAGAGGACAAGAAGCAATGGGCTCAAACTACAGCATAGCAGATTTAGATTAAATCTCAGGAAAAATTTCCTAACTGTAGGACAGTGGAACAAAAGGAGGCTGTATAGCCATTTGTCTTGGATGGTTTAGACACCAGAAATCTTGGCAGGAGGTTAGACTAGATGACCACTGTGGTCCCTTCTAGCTCTATGATTCTATGTGCTTATCTTTAAGCACATAAACAGTCTCATTGGCTTCCAGGTGGACTGTTCACATGCTGAAAGTCAACCATCGTGCGGTGCTAGAACAAGCCACAGAAGGAAAGTATTGTGGACCCATTTGGTTTCTTGAGGGTCAGGGTGTGAACAATGTGCACATAAACATGGCAGTAGTGCTATCCATCACGTCTCTGGAAACCAAGCAACAGTTTCTTTTTTCTTTATATTTGAGTGAAACAGCCATCCCTGCTTAAATGTACATTTAATTTTGTCAATGATCCAGATGAAAGGCACAGGTACTGGGGTTTTTTGGGACTCCCCCCCCCCAAAATGTTGGCATTGAAGAAGCCAAAGAAAAAACAGGAACAAAGGAGTTCCATTTTTAAAATATATCATTTTCTACTTAGATGGTAAATCCAGACAAGCAGCATTGGAATGGCTGGAATTAAAGTCATGTGGTCTTTCTTGTCTATTTGTAGTTTCTTTCTTGATACTATTTTTATATACATCTTATTCTCTTTCTCTCCTCACTTTATTTTGCTGTGTTTCCTTTTTTTATTTCTCCTTTAAATGATTCTATACTTTTCCCTTTTTTTTCTTACCCTTTCTTTTTTTACTTTCTTCGTTCTGTATCAGGTAACTTTTTCTGTATTTCTATTTCTTGATCTCTGTGACAGTAAAGGTCCAGACACCTTGGTGGGAAAAAGGTTGAACCCAGAGTAATAAGTAGTTGAAGCAACTGATTGTATACAATGTTATTGTGCTATAAAAATACATCAAATTAGGTCCTTAATGAAAGCTTGTAATGGTCTGCACTTGATGATCATTAGGAGGCAAGTATACAGTCTGAGGTTATGAATTTATCTATGTGTATAGGTATAAATATGTGCTCATAATTTGTGCTGCAACATTCAGCTCCATCTCACAGTGGGCAGTCAGCAAGGAAGGGCTGCCTCCGCAACCAGACCAGACTAGCTCCAAGTACCTAGCACTGTACAATCCAAGTAAAGACAAATAAATAATGGACCATTCAAGTTAACAGAAAAACACAGAAACAACTTGAAATTGAAAAGAAGACTTGGAATAACTAAGAAAGAAGGGAATTTCTCCACTTTGAATATCTATAGTGCCCGAAGGGAAAAAACTCTTAAAAATTGGAAGGAGTTTGAACTGAAGAGCATCCAGAACTGAGGGACAGTCTCGAAGTGGGCAGGCTGTCTCTAGGACAGAAATAACCCTGGGAAATTGTTCAGAGGCAACAGGTAACTTGTATAAGAAAAGGGATTATTACATTATATTTCACTAGCTCAGTGGTTCTCAAACTGGGGGGGGCATCCCCTAAGGGGGCGCAAGATGGATCGTGGTGGGGTGCCATGGGCGTAGTTTGGGGAGGCATGATGATGGCCATCTCCCCCTGCTGGGGGAGGGACGCTGGGCTGAGAGTGGGGCTGGGTGGCGGTGGGGACCCTGGTGCCTCACATGGGCAGCCCCGGCAAGCGTTGTGGGTGAGGGACCCTTGGCAGGGGAGTGGAGGCAGGGAGAGGCTGCTGCGGGTAGTGGGCCCAGCACTGCTGGCAGAGCGGGAGACAGAGCCGGTCCAGCTCCACACTCCACAATCTGCGCAGCTGCGTCAGTCTCCAGTCAGAGCACTGCTCCCGGTAGCCACTACTGCCGCCCACAGCAGCGCCAGCTCCCCGCCGCTGCTGGGCACGCTCCCCGTGCTGCTGCTGCAGCCACCATGCTCCTGCCACAGAAAGTTAAACAGAGAAATTATCAAGATGAATATATTCAGTGTGGTTTCACCTACTGGCTTACTGAAGGTGAGCAGTACCCAGTGTGTCTTATGTTCACAAGTGCTAGCACAAGACAGCATGAAACCCATAAAGCTAAAGAGGCATTTGCACTCTAAACATGCTACACATGCTGACAAGCCAGTTGAGTTTTTTCAGCGAAAAGAACAAGAACTGAAAGGTCAACGGAATGTTATGAGCAGACAAAACAAGACCTACAAAAGCACTTAGAGCATCCTACGCAGTTTAATACGTAATAACTAAATCTAAAAAGCCACACACAATTGGAGAAATGCTAGTTCTTCTTGCTGTGGTAGCAATGTGTTGCGTTATGCATGGAGATAAATTTGCAACTCTGCCTGAAGTTGTTCCTTTGTCCAATGACACTCTTGCGAGATGCATTGAAGGTATTTTTTATCAATATAAAGGTTCAGCTTATCGAACGTGTTAAACAGAGCCCCAAATTCGTCTTGCAAATTGACGAATCTACAGACATATCTGATTCAACCCAGCCACTCATGTTTGTAAGATATTGCTATAAAGGGAAACTACACAAGGATTTATTATTTTGCATCTCATGGCCAGGAAACACAACAGGACAAGAAATATTTTGCAATATTGACAACTTAATGCACAAAGAAGGCTTGAAGTGGGAATGTTCTGTTGGTGTATGCACAGATGGAGCTGGAGCTATGATGGGGAAAAAGAGTGGATTAAAAGCAAAAATTCTGGAAGTGGTGCCACATGTTTTTTCATGCATTTTGTCATGCACAGGGCAGCTTATTTGAACCAGAACTTAATTGTGTTCTGCAAACGGCAGTAAAAATTGTAAACTTTGTGAAGTCTCGATCCAAAAATTCAAGATTGTTTGCAATGTTATGCAAAGAAATGGATTCCGAACATGAATTGCTGCTCTTCCATACATAAGTGCGATGGCTGTCATGAGGAAAATTCCTAATCCGTTTGTTTGAGCTGAGAGATGAGCTGTGTTTGTTCCTTCTTGGCGCTGGATCACCATACGCAGAACACTTCACTGATTTTAAGTGGCTATCAGACTTAGCATACTTGGCAGATATTTTTAAAAAACTAAATGTGCTGAATGTCTCACTTCAGGGCCCCAACACCAACATTCTGTCATTAAGTGACAAGATCGATGGCTTTTTAAAGAAACTTGACTGCTGGAGGGAACAGATGGAAAGTGGCAATGTTGATATGTTTCCATTGTTGGACAAATTTTTACAAGAAAACAAACCTGAATTTGAACTTGTGAAAACAATAATCGGCGGTTATCTCAGAAACATGAGCACCCACTTTAAGAAATACTTTGAAGATTTAACCTTGATAAGTGTGCTTAGATTCATTAACCCTTTGCAACTACCACAACCAGCGATTTGTCACCTGACTTCTGGACTTGTCAAGTGACCGATCACTAAAGACAGTATTTGCTTCGACCCGCTAAGTGAGTTCTGGCTGTCAGTCGCTGCAGGGTATCTTGCATTATCAGACGCTGCAATGAATGTTTTAATACCTTTTGCGTCAACCTACTTGCACGAAACGGCCTTTTCTGCTCTAGTTTACATTGAGAACAAATACCTATCTACTCTTCAAGTAGAAAGGGATGTTCGGATTGCCGTCTCAGAAATACAGCCAAGAATGGAGATTCTCTGCTGCAAAAAACAAGTGCACCCCTCACACGAATCAGGTAAGCAGCATGGTACTTTAATTATTATTTTGTTAGAATGCTTATTGTTTCCATTTTGTGAGAGATGTCAGTCGTTATTGATATATATGTAGGCTCTGGTTTTTTTTCTGAAAGTGGGAGAAGGGCTCGGGGGAAGAAGGGTGCGCAATTGTTACACAAAAGCCCGTGGGGGTCTCCATTTAAAAAAGTTTCAGAACCCCTGCATTAGCTGATATAGATGTGTAAAGCCTGAGGTTGGGTCTTTATGTTTATTTTCTGTGTAACTTGTATGTGTTTGCTTTCCCTTAGTATTCGTCTTTGAATCTGTGCTTTTTTTCTGTTAAATAAACATTTTATGTTAAACAAACCCAGGAATATCTCCAGTGTACAAACTGTGTGGAGTGTGTATGCCAAAGTGAACTGATAACAGGGAGTGGTTTCACACCTTTAGGGGGTGATGAACCAGAAGGGAAAAGGTCAGAATGTCTGGTAGTTAAGAACTTGGGGTCGATGGATTTGGGAACCCTTGAAACCAGAAGGTTTGTTGAAGTCACCCCACAGAGAAGAACATAATTAGGTTGGTGGAAGCCAGGCTGACACTTTTAGGCTCGTGGGCTGGCTATTGATGTCAGGACTCTGAGTCACTGACATATAGCATTAAGGCACTCAAAATTACAAGGAAGGTGGGGGATCCCAACAACATCACAATCTAATCTTTTTTCTGTACCTTTCTCTTCTATTTCTGTTCTTATTTTTCCTGAGTATTTGACATTTCTCCATAAATAAATCTGTAGCTCTCTTCTTTAGTCTCCCCTTTGCTTTGATTTTTCTGTATTTCTGCCATTTTAAAAGGAGTTCCATTTGGAGGGATTGATTAGCTTGTATTAAGAATTTTTAAGACAGTAAAACAATATCAATACCTGGACTCCTCTTCAGGAGAGGAACTATGTCATTGCGTATGTTCACATAATGCTAAGTACAATGTGTTTCAAACATTCACTGAGGTGTTCGTGCTCTACTGTATACTAAGTACTATATAATCATATACTAAGAGAGTATTTTGTAGATAAAAATTAAAATCCACAAAGACTGTTCCCTCTGTTAACTCCCATGCCCAAATTCCTACTTCCTTTGTGTAGCTGGGCCAGCTGCCTCCTATGTGTTCTTTCATGAGCTAGAGTCATGCTATAGGCTGCCTGCCTCACTTTCCCAAATTGGACTATTCAGAAAACTCAAAAAACACTATTGTCCATTCCCACCCCTTCTTAGGCTGCACTTTATTAAATAAACAAACATTCAAAATGAAGTTTTCAAGTCCACCCATAAATCTACACTAAAAGTGGTTTTTCTTCATCCTCCCAGGTCTTTCTGCCTGGGGCCTTTCCTGCTTTGCCAGGCTTCTCCCGACTGGAGTCTCAATCCTAACTTCCAGGACAGTCTGCTAGAGTCTTCTCGCTCCTTTTCATCTCTAATCCCTGAGCATTCTTCCCACTCCACAGAATCACAGAAATGTAGGGCTGGAAAGGAGTTTGAGGAATCATCAAGTCCAGCCCCCTGCATTGGGCAGGACCAAGTAAACTAAACCATCTCTCACTAGTGCTTCTCCAACTTCTTCTTAAAAACCTTCAGTGAGGGTGGGGTTGCACAAGCTTTGGAGGACAGGATTAAAATTCAAAATGATCTGGACACACTGGAGAAATGGTCTGAAGTAAATAGGATGAAATTAAATAAGGACAAATGCAAAGTACTCTACAACAATTGATTGTGCACATACAAAATGGGAAATGACTGCTAGGAAGGAGTACTGTGGGAAGGGCTCTGGGGGTATAGTGAATTGCAAGTTAAATATGAGTCAACAGTGTAACACAGTTGCAAAAAAAGCAAACATCATTCTGGGATGTATTAGCAAGAGAATTGTAAGCAAAACGCGAGACGTAATTCTTCCGCTCTACTCTGCACTGATTATGCCTCAACTGGAGTGTCTAGTTCTGGGTGCCACATTTCAGGAAAGGTGTGGACAAAACTGGAGAAAGTCCAGAGGAAAACAACAAAAATCATTAAAAGTCTAGAAAACACGACCTGTGAGAAAAGATTGAAAAAATTGGATTTATTTAGTCTGGAGAAGTGAAGACTTGGGTGGGGGGAATATGATAACAGTCTCCAGTACATAAAAGGTTGTTATAAAGAGGAGGGAGAAAAACTGTTCACATTAATCTCTGAGGATAGAGGAAAAAGCCGAAGTACTCAATGCTTTTTTTGCCTCTGTCTTCAGAGACAAGGTCACCTCCAAGACTACTGTACTGGGCAGGAAAAAAGGGGGAGGAGGTGAGCAGACCTCAGTGCTGGAAGAACAGGTTCAGAACTATTTAGAAAAGTTGGAGATGCACAAGTCCATGGGGCCAAATGAAATGCATCCGAGGGTGCTGAGGGTGTTGGCTGAGATGATTTCTGAGCCATTGGACATTATCTTTGAAAACTTGTGGCAATTGGGAGAAGTCCCGGACGATTGGAAAAAGGCAAAGATAGTCCCCATCTTCAAAAATGGGAAGGAGGAGGATCTGGGGAACTACAGACCAGTCAACCTCACCTCAGTCCCCAGAAAAATCATGGAGTAGATCCTCAAGGAATCCATTTTGAGGAACTTGGAAGAGAGGAAAGTGATCAGGAACAGTCAGCATGGCCTCAGCAAAGCAAGTCATGCCTGGACAAGCTGATTGCCTTTTATGATGACATCTGTGGATGTGGGAAATGTGATGGATGCGATATACTTTGACTTTAGCAAAGCTTTTGATAAAGTCTCCCACAGTATTCTTGACAGCAAGTTAAAAAAGTATGGATTAGATAAATGGGCTATAAGGTGGATAAAAGTTGGCTAGATAATCGGGCTTAACAGGTAGTGATCAATAGCTCGATGTCTAGTTGGCAGCTGGTAACAAGTGGAGTGCTCCAGGGATCAGTGCTAGAGCCAGTTTAGTTCAACATCTCAGCAAGTTTTCAGATGACACTAAGCTGGGGGGGTGGTAGATACCCTGGATACAGAGTGACCTAGACAAATTGGAGGACTGGACCAAAAAAAAAATCTGATGAGGTTCAACAAGAATAAGCGCAGAGGCCTGTACTTAGGACAGAAGAATCCCATGCACAGCTACAGACTGGGGACCAACCTACTAGGCAGCAGTTCTGCAGAAAAGAACATGGGGGTTACAGTGGACAAGAAGCTGGATCAACAGTGTGCCCTTATTGCCAAGAAGGCTAACGGCATATTGGGCTGCATTAGTAGGAGCATTGCCAGCGGATCGAGGGAAGTGATTATTCCCCTCTATTCAGCATTGGTGAGGCCACATTTCAAGTATTGTGTCCAGTTTTTGGGTCCCCCGCCCATAGAAAAGATGTGGACAAATTGGAAAGAGTCGAGAGGAGGGCAACAAAAGTGATTAGGGGGCTGGAGCATATGATGGAGAGGCTGAAGGAACTAGGCTTGTTTAGTCTGCAGAAGAGAAGAATGAGGGGGGGGGATTTGATAGCAGCCTTTAGCTACCTGCAAGGGGGCTCCAGGGAGGATGGATCTAGGCTGTTCGCAGTGGTAGCAGATGACAGAACTTGGAGCAATGGTTTCAGGATGCAGTGGGGGAGATCTAGGTTAGATATTAGGAAAAACTTTTTCACTGGGAGGGTGGTGAAGAACTGAAATGGGTTACCTAGGCAGGTGATGGAATCTCCATCCTTAGAGGTTTTAAGGTGCGGCTTGACAAAGCCCTGGCTGGGATGATTTAGCTGGGGTTGGTCCTGCTTTGAGCAGGGGGTTGGACAAGATGACCTCCTGAGGTCTCTTCCAACCCTAATCGTTTATGATTCTATGATATACCATACCAGCAACCGAGGCCACAGAAAATAACATAGCGTAACAAGGGGGAAGAGAGGACGTGACTTTACAAAATGACTTGTTGGCCATGGTAGAACATATTTAAGAAATACAAATAGCAAGCACAGTACTTCTCTCTAGCATTGATGGCACACAGAGACTTTTTTTTTTTTTGGTAAGTGATCTTCAGATTTGGTGCATGAATTATCACCTCTAATAGCTGCTAATTAAACTACTCCAGCAAAGCTGTGAAATAAAGATGACTAGAAATAAAACTTCAGTATCACCCGGCAATTATCTCATACCATGCTCCAAATACCCATATAAATAGCATACCCTCTCTGCCTATGTCACAGATAAATCTCTGCAGACTGACAACTCCTTTTCTCTCTACATATACATATATTGACCTCAGTTAAATCTGGAACAGATATTAAAAACATTGATACAATCAAGGAGAAGAACATTTTTAACTCAAGAAATACACAATTACCTCTCTTGAACGCAGTGTTTCTGGTTCAAGAATGTAATACAAAGGGCCAGATTCACAAAACGAGATAATAAGCAGATATTTTTCATTTGTGGAATTTGAAAAGATGTCTGGCAAACCTGTTCATTATTTATCTACTTTAGAACTGTAACAAACTCTCCTAGTGATAAGCACTGATTTTACGGTTAAAACTAAGCCACTCATACACATTAAGTAATGATATTATCTGCTTACGTGCCTGCTTTCCTAAAGACAACAAAAGAAACGTAAATCTACATCCAGAAAAACAATAGCTTTAGACATTGTAGAATTCATTCTTCCAACACATCACTAAAATGGAAAACTGTATGGGCATCTTGGAAAGCTCTCCCTATGGAAAAAACAACAGCAACCTATATACCTCTTTGCTGTCCCATAAACTATTACTGAAAACTAAAGGGTTTAAATTGTTTAAACAGCAAATCTGACCTACTTTAGCATTGTGATAATCTGGTGGAAAATGCTCTCTACCAGATATTTCTATTTTTCTTTCTATTTTTATATAGAAATTTGTTGTGCTTTGAGCTGAAAGAAAAAACAAAAGGCCAAATCTAATCATGATAACATCCCTTTGCACTTATGAAACCATTTTCAATCTTAGAATCTCAAACCACTGCCCAAATATTGATGAATTAAAGCTGACAAGATGCTTGTGAAGTAAGGAAATATTCTCCCCTCTTTACAGATGGGAAATTCAGAGTTAGATTGTCCCACTGAGAGAGAGTAAAAGACACCAAGAAATGCTTTGAGGCTGACCCTAAGTTGAGCTGGGGTCTCAGGTCACATTACAGTATTGCCAACCCCAACCATTCAAAAATCATGAATCGAGCCCCCAAAAATGAGACTTTAAATTTAAAAATCTGAGATTTTTTTTAATTTATAAATTTTAGGTTCTTATTTGCCTTCTGTTTTTTGAAACTTTAGGGTCATGTTTTCCAGCTTTTTTCTGCAACCATGAGGACTAGAAACTTTTAAAAACCCCAGGAAAGCTGAGATTCTTACATACTTCCAGGAATTGCAGCATCCAGAAAAAGCAGGATGCATGGAAACATGTGAGCAAGAAAGCAGGACGACAGGGGACGTTAAAGGTTATTAAAGGAGGGGGTTATCGAATGAATATGATCATGAATAGGACAAAAGGAATTCTATCAAAATCATATTGTTCACAGCATGGAAATATTGGAGAACCCTGGGTGGGGAGAATGCTGCAGGAAGCAGCTCCAGGGCATTAATCCTCAAAACTCCATCCCTACAGAACAGGGAAAGGTGCTATCAAGGGAGCACTCCAGTAGAGATCAGTTCATTCGTGCTCCCGTCCATTTGCAGAAGCAGAAGAAATCCTTTTGACCAATTAAAATAAATTGCTCAAGGTCACCTGGGAAGACTGTGTCTGAGCTGAGAACAGGACCCAGAACTTGTGTGCCCTAACATGAAATGATGCTCTCTCCTTTATGTTGCACTTTACTGTATTTTTCTTAAGATGATAAGCATCTTCGACATGCCTGAGAGAGAGCCCTTCTCCCGATCTGTGGTGGTCAATCAGAATAGCCTTGCCCCAAATTAGTAGTGACGTGCTGAATTCAAAGAGGGAGGGAGGGAGGGAGGGAGAGAGAATATTAATTCCACTGACATCACTGGAGTTACTCCTGATTTGCAGAAATGTCAGTGAGAGAAGAATCAGGCCCAATGACTTGACTATCTTTTGATTCATAAGCGTCCAGGTAGAAGTGAATGACACTGGTTTATTAAGCACTCTCCATTTAGCTAGTATTAGCTTCTAATTTTAAAATCAATAAAGCCACTAGAATTAAACAACATAAAACCACAGTGCTTTAGATAAAGCAATCATCAAGCATGGCAGTCATGTTTCACACAGCAAGTTTCACTATAGCATAGGCAAGCAATGACTTCGCTTTTGTAGTACCAAATCCTCTCATGCCATAATATACATCAGAAATCAAGGGGAGTGAGGTTTTTCAAAAATTCTCTGAAGCTGGAAAGGAAAGAACAGCAGCAACAGCAGCAAACAAAGGGTATTTCTGTATCTTGGGGCTCTGCAGGACCAGATTTATAGTGAAAATCACATACCAGATAAGTTCAAGTACATCAGGCAGACATCCTGGGATGCAAAAAAAAGGGTGTTTTGATCTAACTCAGATTTATTTACACATTTCAAACTCTTAGGTCATAGTTTAAGCACCTCACTTGGTTATGTGTAGGATAAGGCAAGACATTTAAGCAAAAACACAAAAGTTATTCAAAATGCCAGATTTTACAGGGTGCGTTTGTTATATACCTTCTTAATCCCTCTTGTTGGATTCATTCTTTAACCCCTTCAGCATGAGAATTACCCTCACTGTACAGTGACTTACATCTTATTTTCCAGCATGTAATTAACAACATCACTCAACTAACCATTCACCTTGGCAAATTCTCTTTGTAAGGCACACGTTAGCAAGCCTGTCATTTTTCATAACCATATTCCTGTTGTATAATTCACTCTACTGCTACCCAAAATAGCAAACCTAAAGTTTACATTAAAAAAAAAAACAGAGGCAAATAGAAAATCTCCATAACAAAAGGAAAAATAAAATTGTCCCACACAGCACAGTACTACTGGTTTCTATCACAGCTTCAAGACCTCAGAGAGAATACAATCATGAACTAACACTACAAAAAACGTGAAAGGACTCTCGGAAGCAATTCACACCAATGAAATATGTCATCAGAGAAGATGTACTACTTCAAAAATTAACAGGCCAACATGACAAATGAGCCAAAGATTGATGGGGGGGGGAGGCTTATAAGTAGGGGGGAACTTGGTTAATACCTAACAAACAAAGGCACAAGGAAAATGAATCTCAATTCCCTGAAATATTTTTAGATGAACATTGTAAGGAAAAAACAAAAGGGCATCAAAACACAAACTCCCAATAGTGCCATGTAAAAATCAGCTTCTTTGTCATGTAAGTTACACGAGTGTACAAGGACATACACTAACTTCAAAGTTCCTGAAATGTCTATGGTCAATCGATGATTCCCATCTGATATATACTACCTTAGTGAGTAATATCTCCAAAAATGTCATTAAAGGACCAGTTAATCAGCCTTTCTTGTTCCCTGAAGTACGATAGTATTTTTATGGGCTATGCTTCCAGGAATGGAATAAAGAGACATGGTAGTGTGTATGCTGTTCTTAAAGACAGGCAAGTAACAAAATATCAGCCATTCCTATAGACCTCTGAATATTTTGAATCTTCAAAGGGATCCTAATAAGTTCTAAATGTGTTCAGTTCATCTGCAGTAAACATGCCCTAGCTGCTATAATATCTGACTACCACAGTAACTGAGTGCTATTTCTACAATAATTCTTTACTCACTCATTAGGCAAAACTCTCACTGAAATCAATGGAAGGCCACTGGTGGAACTGACAAAATTTGGCCCATAGTGTGTATCTTGCTGTTGACAAAATACATACTTTTTGCAGCTGCCGTGATAGTTGCTTGTAAATTTCCATTTGTGTAAACAGACTGTGGTGCATAATTTTGCAAAACTGTTTTTATTAAAATGCTTCTCTAATTAGAATTTATTAAACAATGTTAATATTTTTGATTACCTATTCTTCAGTAACGTACCACAACATTTGTTTATTTTTCTATAAATATTTCTTGCAGTGATGTATGTAGCCAAGCAACCCATAGGAAGTGTGGTCATTGAGTCTTCTGTCCACTGCACCTCTAAATGTAGAAGAGTATCTCTCCACATGTACTGCAAGGATAGCTGTAAGGCAGCCATTTTGGATTTCAGCTCAGTTTTACAATGTTACAGAGGTATCACTGTGTCCTCTCTCTTATGGAGACTCACAGTCTAGTTTTCCTCTTGCTCACCCTTATATACATTGTAAGTACCTCCTCAGAGGTCAATGGAGGTACACTGGTTTAAAACTGATATCAGCCAAAGGAGAATCAGGCCGCATCTTGATTCACTTTTTCTATTTGTTATATAAAAGTAATTTTGGCTGAATGACCTATTTTGTGCTTTGTATTTGGGAAAACATCACACATACCTCATGTGAATGGCTATGCCTCTTCTTTAATCATTGCTGTAATCACTTACAAATGTTGTGTTGAATTAAATATGAATCTGCAGCTTTTTGGCTGATCTCTGTCACATCCTGATCTATTCTGATACACTGTTATTTTGGTTTCCCCTTTATTTTTAGGCAATATTATTTCCTAATGACTTGCTTTGCAAAGAAGTAGTTTGTGCAAGACAAGACAGCAGCATGTCTTTTTGTTCTCCTAATATGTCTAGTTAGGTTGATGCAACTTTTCTTGGGGCTTGACTCATCTGCCCTTATTCATATAAGTAGTCCCATGGATGTCCATAGGATTGCTCCTGTGAGTTAGTGTTGCTGAATCCTTGTTCCTCTTATCTTTAAACATTTTGATCCTCACCTTTTATTGTCTATCTGGAAACAATGGAATCTGAAGCACTGTATCTCTGCCTTATCTGTCTCTAAGTCCTAGGCAATGCTACAATCCATTTAGCAACTCTAGAAAACATAAGAGATATAACTTAATAATAATGAAGCCATAGTGGGTTAGTCATTTTCTGAGTCACAGGTGGGAAACGTAAACTGTTTGCAGAGTATGATTCTTTTCTGTACTTATATTCTTCATGCAAGGAATTTTTCCTATTTTGTACATTACTGAAAATAATGTTGAACTCCAGCCATCATGATGTTTTCACTGGGTGGCAGAAACAAACAAGCTGATTTTTAGACCATTGCTTTGGCTATTCCAACATTCTGTCGGGAAGCCAATACTTCTCAACACCTATGTGACTGATTATACCTTGATCCCTCAACAGACAACCAAACAGATGTCACCATCAAGAATGCCTAGTGGTTGCTGAATAACACTGCTGCTGCAGAGACATGGCCTCAATCAGGAACAGATAGAATTTTCTCTGGGAGGTAATTACCTCTTACTGATATGAAATCTGGATGCTGAAAACAATAAAACTCCCAAACAATAGGTACAGGAAGCTAATCTAAAAAAATACAACCTATCCAATCCTACCTCCAAATGATAAATATGTGCCCAGCAATATATATTTTTCAGGTTCGGACTTAAGCGATTTTTTTACTGAATGTTGTTTGAATTAATATCATCTCAAAACACTTGAGATGAGAAAAACTGCATCCTTGACTGCACGAACAGATTATTTAGCCAACACAATACACTGTAGTGAAGAAATGCATTTTCCTTTGAGTCAATACACAAGGATGCAAATACAACTCAAATATAATATTCAATTATATTTTTAACATTCTGTGCAAAGGCCACTTTCCTGCAGAGAGGAAAAATGCTTCTGAAATGTGTAATTTATGCTAAAAACAGGGAACACTTTTAGTCAATTTTCTGACAAAGCAGGATCAGAGCACTAGCCTGTGTCTTCCCTATCCTGTTTGAAATAAAGTGGAGTGGTAAATACATTGCATTACTAATAATTTTAATGATGTTCAGGCTTTTCACAGAAGCAGAAATATCTTCAGAATATGCATTCATAGCCGCTAGTAAGATCACAATAGATCACAGAAAGGTCTGGAAAATAAATAGCGTTCCTACCTGTATGTAGTCAAGCTTCTTGCTTGAGACAGGAGCAGCATTTTAACTATCTGCTCAACCTCTGCATCTTCTCCCAGATTTGTAACTTTTAAACCCCTCTTTTCAATGTGACTGAACCAACATGGGATTTTTTCATTTTTAACTTTGCTTTTAGCCTAACATAGTAAATATTAAAAAATGCAAGATTTGTAGGGGGCTAAATCCTTGCTAGCTCTTAACTGTTGGTTTTATTCTGACATTTATACTCAAAACAAGTGCTTAGGCTAGAATTTTCAAAACTGGGATGCCTACAATGAGGCACCAACCCTTACTGAGGAAAAGAGTACAGTACCTAGAACAATAGGATCCTGGTCCATAACAATAATAACTGCCAGACTGGGAAGTGGAGTGCTGGGAGAACACAAATATCAGTTTAGTCTATGGCCAGCAGGTCATAGTTATGGAGTCAGCAAAAGAACTCCTCCTTCTCTATAACATGCAAAATTTACTTAAAATAGCATAGTGTTACAATACAAAAAAAAGGTTGTTGCAAGTACTTGCCCACTCTGAAATTCACTAAAAGAAAGAGAAAAAATGCTAGAGAAGTAAGTGGGTTTTAGTCCTTACCACTTGTGATTTCCAGTAACATACCTTAAAATGAAGAAACCACTGTTAATTCTCCCCTTGTTCCCCAAATGCAAGTAGTGCTGCTGAGAATATGTTTTTATGAGGAAAAGATCTAAGGTGAGGAAGATACACGAAAAGAAGAATGAAAAATCTGTGTAAGATACTTAAATGTCTCTGATTGCTATATTATCTGTATCTCACAGTACAGAATGTATTTGCCCACACAACACCCTTGTGGGGGAGGGAAGTAGGTGGGCAAAAGAAGCACAGAACTGCCACAAAACACCCATCGCTGGCCCGTGTCAGTTGTCTCAAGGTCATGGGGCTGCAAGGCTAAAAAATTGCAGTGTAGAAGTCTGGGTTCAGACTGGAGCCCTGGCTCTGGGACCCTCCCACTTTGTGGGCTCTCGAGTCCAGCTTCCAGCACAAGCCTAGACCTCTACGCTTCCATTGTTTAGCCCCGCAGCCTGAGCCCTGAAAGTCCAAGTCAACTGACCCTGGGCCAACCACATATGTTTTATTGCAGTGTGGACAAATCAGAGAGGCTAAGTGACTTGTCCAAGATCACAGAGGCAGGGCAGAGACATCAACCTACATCTCCAACGTCCTAGGCTAATCTAAGCACTGGACCATCCTTCCTAAAATGTCACATCTTTCATTATTATTGTTTATTTGCATTACATTAAAGCCTGAAGTGCTCAATCAAGACCAAGGCCCCATTTCGTCAAATACTTGCTGTATAAAAACACAGGAGAAGAGTCCTTGTACCATCTAAGAAATCTGCCTTTATATGAACTGCTCAGTTTAAAAATATTACTTGTTCCTCTGAATGGATGAAGGCAAGTGTTCTCAAGAGACAAGGCTCCCTCTTTTAGGCAGTCCCCACAGACTGTGGAACATCCAGGGCTCAGTTGCAGCTTCTAGAGCCAGACCCACATTGGTGGCAGTGGGGGAAGAAAGAGGAAGTTCCCTACCTGAGCAACGGTGGCTGAAATCATTAAGTTGGCATGAAGAGTCACCAGCCTACCTCTCTCTGGGGGCACTGGGGTTGTAGCATATTCACCAGCAACTTCTGGTAAGCCTTTAGCCTGCTGAGGGGTGCAGAGCAGCTTGGGCCATGGCAATGGTGCCTCCTTCCTCCAGTCACACCCATTCTGAGGTGCTCCAGGTAACTCCAATGTGCCTTCCTCACCCCACGCACCCCTCCCCCACCCAGTGCTCTAGAAGTAGTAGCTGCGACAATGGCTGCCTCCTAGTCAGTAGCAGAAGGGGGAATGCTGTTCTCTAGATTCTCCCCCCGTCAACTGGAATAGCCGAGTTCTTTCTTTTACATGATAAATTGAGAGCTTGTACTTCAAAAATAAAGGCTGGCGGGTGCGGAAACTCAGGCAAGGGTTTGTGCTGTTCTGTGAGCCATGGACAGACCCGATAGGACCTGATCCAGGAGCACGGAAGTCAATGGTTGTTTTGACATTGACTTGAACGGGTTTTGATTCAGGCGCATGCAATGCTGAGTTGTTCTACGATTCAGGTACCTACACCAAGCCAACAGAGCAGTTCTAAACATTTTTATGTACAAGTAAACAGTGCCAAAAAGATGGTTCCTTCCCTTCATAATTGTTGTTCTTCAAGATGTGTTGCTCACATCCATCCCAATTAGGTGTGTGTGTGCTGCATTGCGAGAAGGCTTTTCCCCTAGCAGCACCTGTCAGGTCAGAGCAGGAACCTCCTGGAATAGAGTCTCCATGGCATTGCATCTAGGGCCCTGATGACCTGCCACCACCTTCTTGCCAGAGTGCTCCTACAAAGGGGAAGGCAGATGGGCCTTTGAATGGACATAAGCAACACATCTCGAAGAACAACTGTTATGAAGGGAAGTAACCATCTTTTCTTCTTTGAGTTCTCGCTCATGTCAATTTCAATGAGGTGGCTCTCAAGCTGGCCCATAGTGGAGGGGTCGGAGCTCATGGAAACACTGATTCAAGAACTGCTTTGCTGAATGCTGCATCGTCTCTGGCCTGAAGGGTATTGGCATAATGCCCATCGAACGTGTGGATTGATGACCAGGTTGTGACCCTGCAGATCTCTTGTGTAGGAACATGCACAAAGAATGTTGCCACAGAGGCTTGTGCCTTTGTGGAGTGTGCTGTTAGCACCGGGGCTGACACTTTAGCCAGGTCATAGAAATATCTGATCCAGGAGGAGATCCTTTGGGATGATACAGGTAGGCCTTTTATCCTATCAGTTACAGCAATGAAGCGTTGGTTTGATCTACAGAAAAGCTTAGTCCTCTCTATATAGAAAGCCGGTGCCCTCCTAACATCTAGGGAGTGGAGGCTTTGCTCCCTGCTATTGGTGTGCAGTTTTGGAAGGAAGATATCCTGGCTCATATGAAACTGGCACACCACATTGGTAGGAAGACCAGTTGTGGTCACAGCTACATCTTGTCCTTGTAGAAGACCGTGTACTGGGGGGTTGGACATCAGAGCTTTAAGCTCCAACATTCTTCTGTCTGAGGTGATTGCAACCAGGAATGCTACCTTCTATGAAAGATACTGATTGAACAGCAAGACAAGGGCTCAAAGGGGGGTCTCATAAGCCTGGTGAGCACCAAGTTAAGGTTCCTAGCTGCTATTGAATGTTGGACATTCAGGTACAGTCTATCAAGCACCTTGAGGAAACAAGTCACAATTAGATCATAGAATACTGAACACCCAAAGGTGCCCGAGTGGAAGGCAGGTGCACTTTTATGGATGATACTGCCAGCCCTAGTTGTTTTAAGTGCATCAGATAATCCAAGGTGAAGGGCAGCGATGCTTGCATTGGAGAAGCGTCTCTCTGTGCCGCCCATGTGGAGAACCTCTTCTACTTGGCCAGATATAGCACCCTGGTAGATAGTTTCCTGCTACCTAGGAGGACTTCCCTGAACAAGTTTGAACAGCTAGACTCCCTGGGATTTAGCCATGGAGCTTCCATGCTGTAAGGCAAAGGGATTCAAGGATAGGGTGATGCAGGCAACCAAAGTCCTGTGTGATGAGATACGGCACCAATGCAGAGTTATGGGAGTGGCGTCTGACAGCACCTGCAGAGTCATGTAAAAATGCTGCTGGGGCCAGGCCAGGGCTATCAAGATGAACAAGACTTTTCCCTTCTGATCTTGAGTAGGACCTTGTGAAGCAGTGGAAACAAAGGAAACACATACATTAGTCGGTGCCCCCGGTAGAAGAAACACATCTGCGATCAAGCCTAGCCTGTGGTTCTGGAAGGAGCAGAACTGTTGACACTGCCTGTTGAGCCAAGTTGCAAACACACCCACTTGGGGAACTCCCCACTGTTGGAAGATGTTTTTCAGAATATCTAGGCAGATAGATCACTCGTGGTTGTGGTAAGACACTTCCAAACGAATGGAATGAGCAATGCAGAATTCCCACAGCTTGAGGGCTTGTTGACACGGGGGGGGGGGGGAGGGGGAGTGCGCGCCATCCTATCTGTTTATATAAAAAAAATCGCTGTCGTATTGTCCATCATCACTGAAGTGCACTTGCACTGTGTGTGTGGCTGGAAGGTTTGACATGCTAAGTGAACTTCTCTCAGCTCCCTGACACTGACGTGGAGTGACAACTCCACCTGAGACCAGAGGCCAAGTCCTGAAGGGCCCTACGTGTGCTGCCCAACCCAACTCTGATGCATCTGAAACCAGAGACAGTGATGGTTGGGGGCTGGAAAAGGGGACTCCCGTGCTTGCTAACTGTGCATTGTGCCACCATAGAAGGGATTCGGTGACCTGGTGGGAAAGTGAAGCCACCGAGTCCAGTCCGTTTCTGCTTGGGCAGTAAGTCAACGCGAACCAAGCCTGAAGAGGTCTGAGCTGCAGCCTTGCATGATGCACCATGTACAGGCATGAAGCCATGTGACGTAAAAGCTTCAGACAATTTCTTGCTGTTATGGTAGGAAAGTGACTAAAGTCCCTTATGAGGAGTTCATAGACTCAAAAAAGAGACACTGGCAGAAGTGCCCTCAACTGAACTGAATCTAACACTGGTCCTATAAACCCTATCCTTTGGGTAGGGGAAAGAGTAAATTTGGCACATTTTATCGATGACCCAGACTGTCAAAGGTCAACTGCACTAACTTGAATTACACCTCTACTTGATCCCTGGAGTGGCCCTTGATCAGCCAATTGTCTATGTATGGAAACCACCTGCACTTGCCATTTCCTCAGGAAGCGGCAATCACGGCTATGCACTTGGTGAAAACTCCAGGGGCTGCTGACAGGCCGAATGGGAGGACTGTAAACTGATAGTGAGCACTGCTCACCACGAACCTGAGAAACTTTCTGTGAGACGGAATTGTTGATATGTGAAAGTAAGCATCCTTTAGGTCAAGGTATACCAGTCTCTAGGAAGCAGGGATCATGGCCAAGGAGATCATCTGAAACTTCATTTTCTTCATGAACTTGTTGAGGTTTCGCAGATTGAGAATCGGTTTGAGACACCCTTTGGCCTTCAGGATTAGGGAAAATCAGGAATAGAACCTTTTCACCCTTAGCTCCTGAGAAACTTCCTCCACCACACCCGTATAAGGAGTTGCTTGTGAGTGGGGTCCCTGAAGAGGGATGGGGAAGGGGGGGCAGGAGGTTCAGTGGGAATGAGGAAAATTGAAGAGAATATTCCACTTCTACTCCAAGTGTGCAACACCCAAGTGTCCAAAGTGATGTAAGTGTATGCATGGTACAAATGAGACAGATGATTCAGGAAATAGGGGGATGGATCTGGATTGTGGACTGGTGAGTTGCCCTCAGGTGCACCTTCAAAATGGCTGCTTGGAGCTCAACAGCTGTCTCACTAAGGTCTAGACCTCGTTAGGTTGAGGCTGAAGCGTTCTAAGCCTATTGCTCCTGCTCCTCTTTGTGGGATACTCCTGCCTCTGGGCCTGCTAAAACTGAAGGGTAGGCTGAGGCTTAAAATGTTTCCTCTTAGTGCTTGGAATGTGCAAGCCCAAGGACTTCAGAGTCACCCTAGAATCATAGAATAGAATCATAGAATATTAGAGTTGGAAGGGACCTCAGGAGGTCATCTAGTCCAACCCCCTGCCCAAAGCAGGACTATCCTGGGCCTAGAATCTTTCAGGCTGTGCAACATGGAGTCTGTTTGCTCTGAGAAAAACCCTGAGCCCTCAAATGCCAGGTCCTTAGTGATCTTCTGTAGCTCTGGAGGGAGGCCAGATGCTTGCAGCCGGAAGCATCTCCTCACTGCAGTTGCTGAGGACATAATGCATGTGGCAGAGTCCACTGCATGCAAGGCCACTTGCAATGATGTTCTTGCCACAGTCTTTCTTTCCTCCACAATTGCAGTGAACTCCTGTTTGGAGTCAGCTGGAAGCAACTCCTTGAATTTTGTCATAGCCTCCCAGAAGTTAAAATTGTAATGGCTAAGGATAGTCTGCTGGTTGGCTATAGGAAGCTGGAGCCCTCCGGAAGAATATTCCTTTCTACCAAAGAGATCCAGTTTCTTCAAGTCCTTGGACTTGGGTGTTGGTACCTGCTGTCCCTGTCTCTCTCTATCATTTTCCACAGCCACCACCAACAACCCAGGCTGTGGGTGCATAAAGAGGTACTCATGTCCAGAAGATGGGGCGAAGTATTTGTGCTCTATCCCCTTAGCTGTTGGAGGAATAGATGCAGGAATCTGCCACAGAGTTTTAGTGGAGACTTGAATTGTTTTAATCAAAAGAAGGACTGCCCAGGAAAGGCCCTCCAGAGTCAAGATGTCAATGATCAGGTACTCTGACTCTTCCACCTCCTCAGCTTGGACACCTAGGTTTCTTGCCACCCTTCTTAGCAGCTGTTGGTGGGCTCTATTATCCACCGGGGGTGGGAGTGAGGGGGTAGCTGCAGTCCCTGTTACTGCCTCATCTGGGGACAATGATGAGGGTGCCTAGGGGAGGGTGGGATCTTTCTGATATGCAGGTTCCTGTGTTTCCCCTGGAGCCTCCCTTTCAGTGCCATGGCCCTCATGAGGATGTGCACTCTTTCAGTGCCTTGGTCATTGTCCCTGTTGGTGCTGCAGGGAAATGGTTGTGGTGCTGAAGACCTTGAGCTCCTTGCATGGGAGGCAATGGAGTATGATCTTCTGGATGAGGACCTCTGGGTGTGGTGATAAGCCCAAGTAGTCCAAAAGGGCCATTGCAATGGCATCTGCCACTGATCCTACCATGGTCCTATAAGAGGGTTTTGCCTTTGCTCCTGCTTCTGGTCATGCCTCTGTGACTGGTGCCAGCTGTGTGCGGACACATAGAACTCCATCTCTGAGTCAGATGACTGTGACTCAGACCGCAGAGACCACAGCAGAGCTGAGCAGGATGGGTCCAGGAAGTGGTACTGAGGCAAGGACGTAGGAGGCTGGCTATTAGGTCCCGCACCACTTCGAAGGTGTCCAGGGTTGAAGAAGAATGCAGCTCTTCTTACTGAGTGATTCCAGTGGCACCAGACTTGACGGATCCCCTTATGGGGCCAAAGTCAAATGTGAAGAAGGCGGCAAGTGTCCCAGTGTGGGACATACCTGGGTCTCCCCTTTCCCTGCAGGCTTCACTGTCAGAGAACATCTCCTATCCAACTTCTTCCTCAGGACTGGGGAGTGGGAGCCGTGCCAAGTCTTCGGTGCTGGAGAATGCTGGTGCCTTGGCTCTCTTGGTGCCGAGTCCCTCTTTGGCACCATAGCCTCCCTTATAGAGGCCGGTTCACTCCACACAGTCAGAAGTCAGCTGATGGTGGAGTGCTGCATCCACAAGGAGGTGTTAAAGCCTGCCACTCATCCACTGCATCCACAAGGAGGTGTTTAAGCCTTTTTTTGTCATCATCCGGAAGTCCCAACAGATCTTTCACTTGTCTGCTTGATGTGTTTCTCCAAGGCACTTTAGATAGGATTCATGTAGGTCTCCTTTTGGCATTGGTTTGTGGCAGATCCTGTATGGTTTAAATCCTTGGAACTAAGGCATACCCTAGTCCTGGGGAGAATAGTGGAGGGGGAAAGAACCCCAACTGAAACTTAAATACAATAAATGACTAACTAATAACTATTTGCAACTTTTCCTTTTCTTTCTTATGCTAGAAGAAAGCTTGCCAGACGGGGGGCGAGATGCTCCAACATCTATCACAGGTGATAAGAACTGAGAAAGGTGAGTCAGCAGGACCCTATATGCAACACCATGGAGGTGCCAGTTCGGGGGTGCCTGCTCTGACCCGATGGGTATTACTAGGGTAAAAGCCTTCCAGCAATGGTGCATGCGGCATACACACACCTAATTGGAACCGACATGAGCAAGCACTCGAAGAACTCCACATATGTAAAGTTATCAGGCCAAGTCTTGCTTCAAAAAGTGGATATGATTCATTCAGAAGAGCCGTTCCATTGAATGAGTAATTTAGTTGTCTGAAATTGACTCACATTATAAACAATTAAGTTTTGATGTTTTTAAATATACATTATGCAGCAGTATTTTATAAAACAAACACAGCAGTAACCTAGGGCTAGCAAAAGTTTCTGCAGATCCCCAAATTTATATGCAAATTTACCTCCATTAACAACCACACAGGAACAAGACTGGGCCAAAGATTGGTCCTTCAGCTGGTACACTAAGAGTTGGATTATAGCTAGCCCTACATGGGTTCTTGGGGTATGAACAAAGAGGCTGCAAGGAGCAGCCACAATCTTAGTCTTTAGGGTCACAGCACACAAGAACCAGGAGTGTCAAGATACAACAGTGGCACTAGATGTCTCAGGGAGATCAAGCAGTGTTACCTCCCACTTCCACAGCACTGGAATAAGCCCTGGGTGGGAATGAGTACGTGCTGTACTTTTACAAGGTTGTCACAGCTCAAACTCAGGTGCACCACATTCTGGCATTTTGTCTCAAATAACCAATATGCCTCCAGCACTTCTACGGAGGAGAAGCATACCTACACATGCACGTACACGCACTCACATGCGAACACTAATCTAGCTGTAAAAGACAGAGAAAACCTTAATCTGTCTGAACTATAACATCCACATATGTTTTGTAAAACATACGTGACTATGATCTTGTCTGCTTATAAGTTTGTATGGCAATGGAACTCAAAAAACGAAACAGCAAATATTATATTAATATATACACAACTGAGTGAATAATTGATTTTTTTGTTCAATGGCCAAACCAAAATATCTGAACCCAAAATGGAATTGGGGTGGTTTTATCACCAAAATGAAAAACTGAAAAAATTAGGTTTGAGTCAAACAAAACTCAACCTGTAACCAAAAAAATTCCAGTGTCTTCAGCCCTACTTCCAGTTTTTTGTTTCGTTTCATTTTTAGGTGTGTGTAACCCTTTTTTGTTTGATTGCTTTTTAAAATAAATCTAGTTAAATTTTGAAACAACGTGTCATTTCAAAACAAAACATTATGGCTTCTTTAATTGTTTTCTTCGTTTTTTACCCAAATTTGTGAATAGTTTTGGTTCACCCAAAACTGCATTTTTCAGCAAACAAACTATTCATCCAAAAAATGTCACCCAGTTCTAATAATGCTGTCTAGATGCTTCAACATTCCACAGGCCATTTCCAGGAACCTTGTTTATTTGTTTAACTAATGTTTACACTGCCTAAAAGAATGGTTGGTGTCATTGTCATTTTGACAGCTGAATTTACAGGCCAAACAGCTCTTTTAAAGACAGGACCCCCTGATGTAAAATAGGCTGCTGTACCCAGAATCATCTGTCCTTTTTCTTACATTGTCCTACTCAATTTTCAGAAAAACTATACTACTCCATATAAATAAATTAGCCCAGGCAATGCGAAGAACCAAGTCAATACAGAACCAGCGCCAGGACTGATGGATACAGATAATTCCTTTATACCCCTTCTTTGGGTACCTCCAATACATTGAGCATGGCTGAGAATCAATAGGTATCTGCCAAAATCATTTTGGATCTAGTGATTGTTACCATCACACATGAGCACACAGCACGCCACAAAGGCTTACTTTGATCTGACTGCCCAGTTGGGATTTATCATCATATTAGCACTTTTCCTAGTAAATGTACGTTTTGTATATAGAATACTACAATAAAGTCTATTCAATTATTCAGCAGATCACCGAGCCAGATTTTAACTGCTCATTCTACAGTTCTAGTAATGAACTGTGTGGTCTGCACTGATACCAGCCCACTGAGCTAGACTGCATAGGTGATGGATGATTAACTCTTTGTCTTTATTCATTGGTGAACAAATTACTATTTAATATGAGAGAAGAAAATCATTAGCCAAAGTGCCACTTAAAAACAGAATGATGTAGCTCTAAAGGCCCTCTCCCCACTGGAATCAGAACAGTGTTAGCTACTTCACAATCAGATTTAAACACAAGCTGGTAAAATGGGCAAAGGGGTGTAAAGGAGCCTAAAAAGCCCCATAAAAATGGCTGGGGAGGATCCCTCCATCGCTTACACTGCAGTAGATAGCAACAGAGCAGCCTTCTCGGGACTCCCTACCAAGCCCAAGGATAGGGGGATGGGTCAGAAAGGCCAGGCAGGGGTGGTGCCAAATCTCAGTGCCGCTGAGATTCTGAGCACTGCAGCCCATAGAGCAGCCCTGGGAGGCTGCTGCAATTCAGAGAGGCCCCCAGGGATGTCCAAGCACCTGTTTAGACAGTGCAGGAGTGCACACTAGGGATGTATGCATTCTTATGTGTAGCAACATATCGCGCGCTAACTGGTCAGTGCAGACCCTGCTGGTGTGCTCTCAAAAGTTCCTTGGTCCCATTTCAAACCCTACTACATTAACACACACTAGGGAACGTTTAGTGTGTGTCAGCAGAGTCTATGCAGGCTAGTTAGTGCACCACACACTGTTGCACATTAGAATTTACACCCCACTGGTGCACACTTCTGCATTGTGTAAACAAGCCCTAAGTAATGACTGGGGCTAGGAGGGCAGAAAGGTGTCGTAAAGCCACCTTAGCCTCCTCCTTTCTCAGGGCTGTGAGTTCTGAATCCCACTTCATTTAAGTGTTTAAACACACTCTTGCTAGAAGGATTCCACGACAGTTCCTTTGGACAAGAAAATTTAGCTAAGAGCCTTGCTAAAACCATGCCTCCCTTATACAAGGAGCAAATCATGTTCTTGCAGTCTAGGAGTATGTCTCTATTGCAAAAAAAAAAAAAAAAAAAAGCTAATGTGTGTTAAATAATTCAGGTTAAAATACATGGCACTTCAGCTTTTTAACTCAGGTTAGCAGTTTTAATTAAAGCCTGTATCAGAGCTTGGGGTTGAAGCTGATCTACTAACCTAAGTTAAAAGCCAGTTTCCTGTGTCTTCACGGCTATTTTAAGCCAAGTTTCGAATACTCCTTCCCCCCCGCCCCCCCCTTTTCTTTTTTTTTTTTTGCAATATAGAGGTACCCTGGGTGACTTTTTCTATAGATTAAGGAAAACAACAGAGGCTGAATAAATAGAAAATCTCCATGAAAGAGATTTCTTAAATCTTCACCAGAAACAAAAAAAATTTCATCATACCTACAAAACAAGAAATTCAGGGGATTTGTGAAGAGCTAGAACATGATTCTTGTGTGTATCTGTGCCACAGAGATCAGGAAGAAGATATCAGGGAAGGCAGCACCGTGCATTGCTGAGACTGTAGAACAAGCAATTAAAACTGTGGTACAGTGACCAGAAGAAGCTCCTTGCTTGTTATGTTATCACCTATTATTATTTGTTCAGTGCTGACAGTGCATTCAGCACTGTACAGGACACAATAATGAAGAATGTCCCTGCCTGAGGAGAGGAAGGAGCTACTAACGTTTATATATGTAACGTATAATTCATACAAATACAGTATTATTAGCTCAATTCTTATGGGCATTGTAGAAGATTTGAGTTATTATGAGGGAGTTGAATGAGGAAATATTGGTAATTTAGCAAATTGAGAATGTGGGGTTGCTTTCTATATGTTTCCAATGTCTGTATTCCATGTTCATGTCTGCCTTTCTTTTCTCTTCTCTCAGTTCCTCTGGATTATTCCTTGCCAAGACATTAAAAAAGGGAATTTAAATTAATCCCAGTTCATTTCCAGATGTATGGAAGCTATTGGAGAAAATTTATTTAGAACAAATAAAATAACTTGTATATTTTTTCTGTTGATTTTTAAAAGGCTCTGTCTTAAAAGCCATAGCAACTTTCCAGTTCAAGCTAAGCTTGCTGTCTCTATTTATCTTTTCAGGGAGGCACTATTTAATTTACAGTAAGTTAAGAGCCAGGAGGGATGATAAAGTTAAACTCATGCTGTTGAGAACAATTTCCCTGGCCTAGAGACATATGTAGCCACAGAAGGCTAAACAGACCACCATAGCTTTAAGGCGCTAAGATAAAAGTGGCACGTGCTGCGTATGCCCAGTGGGAGCAAGACCACAGGAAAACAGAACTCACTCTGCTTTCATTTGATTTGTGATTTTTTTTTAATTTGATTTGCTTAATGAGACCCTGGAGCATTTAAGGGAAAGAAAAAGAGAATGGGGGCTGGGGTAGTGTAAAAACATCAATACTACCAATATTAGGAGTTATATTTGCAATAGGCAATATATCTGGGCCAAAAATTGACTGCAACCTTTGTTCAGCCTTTGAAAAAGACTGAAGAACATTAAAGCAAAACATAATAAAATAAATGAAGTATTTTTATGTTCTAATCCTTGGAATTTATCTCTACCAAAATAAAGTATTGGAATTATTTTTCTTGTCTTCAGACTTGCCACTCATGCTGGTTAATTGCTGAGATAATTATTTCATAAACTCACTGTAGATGGGCAGAGGGGGTGGCACTCCCTCACTGTCAATCTCTGAGGGAGGCCACACCTACCTGCTGTTACACCCTGGAGTAACAGCCTAAATCAAAGGGAAGATTAACAGTTCATGGGGCTTAAGTCCTTGGTCAAGTAAAGTAGTGCATGGTTCAAAGGCCCAGTTCTCAGGCAGGGCGGGGCAGTAAGTAGTCTGTGGCTCACAGGCAAGCAGGGAGCATCAACACATTCTATGGGCACACAGGCAGGGGATGAGCACACATACAGTCTAGGGCTCACAGGCCAGAGGTGAGCACCAGTACAGTCTATGGCTCACAGGTAGGGAGTGAGCACCAATGCAGTGTAGGGCTCACAGGGAGGGGGTGAGAAGCCACCCCTGGGGTGGTGAGGGGAAGGTACAGAGACCTGGCCCCCTCCTACTCCACTGGGTCCCAGCACAGGGTCCTGACAGTAGTGGAGTACTGTCAGATGGATGTTGGGTATCTCTGGGCTTCTTCCTACCTCTCTCCTGAGGTATACCTGAATCCCAGGTCATCCTCCAGCTCCCTACTCCCCATGGCCAGTGGCAACCCTGGCAGTTCCTCAGTGTGGGGAGTCTCCAGTGGTTCTGGTAGCTCGGGCTCGTCCGTGGAACAGCAGGAGGCATCTGTCTCCCCCAGGATCTCATCTCTATCTGAGGTGCAGGGCCCGCCTTTTATACTTCCAGTTCCTGTCCCGCCCCTTTGCTTCCAGTTTCAAGGCCGCACACTTCCTGGCTACATCCACCAGTCAATCTGTTCACTGGCCACACCTCCCTGTTATATGTACATAGTACAAATGTTGCATAATTGTACTGTATATAGAGTCTGGAGTTAGATCTACATTTTGTCAGTTTCTCCAACTTGTCAGTGGTTTCCAAAGGATGAGGTAGCTTATTTACAGAGTGGCAGAGCTGCTCCCCAATACAAATGAGAAGAAATCAGTAAAAATAAAGCAAAAAAATCAATCTGACTGAGAGTAATA
Organism: Mesoclemmys tuberculata; assembly: GCA_007922155.1. Taxonomy (NCBI): domain Eukaryota; kingdom Metazoa; phylum Chordata; order Testudines; family Chelidae; genus Mesoclemmys; species Mesoclemmys tuberculata. The sequence goes on along the minus strand of ML675624.1, from coordinate 65,120,722 downwards.
ATGAGATAGATCATGATTAACAATAAATTATCCTTTTGCTTTTCACTTTTAACTATCTTATCTTCCTGGAAAGTGGGTTGAACATTATTTTCAAAGAAGCCAGTACAGATGAGTGTATAAAGAAAACTTCAGATAACAGCTAACTTAATAAATTCATCGATTCCAAGGCCAGAAGGTATCACTATGATCAAGAAATCTAGACACTTGTATAGCACAGGCCATAGATTTACATAAAATAATTCCTTTTGAACTAGAACACATCTTTAAAAAAAAATCCAATCTTGGTTTAATAATTGCCAGTCTTGGAGAATCCACCATGATCTTTGGTAAATTGCTCCAACAGCTAATTCCCCACACTGTTAAAAATTACACCTTATTTCCAATCTGAATTTCTTTAGCTTCTACTTCCAGTCGTTGAACTGGATTGTACCTTTCTCTGCTAAACTGAAGAACCCATTATTAAATATTTGTTATCCGTATAGGTACTTATAGACTGTAATCAAGTCACCCCTCAATCTCCTCTTTGTTAAAATAAGTAGATTAAGCTTCTTGAATCTATCACTCTAAGGCATGTTTTCTAATTCTTTAATTATTCTCATGTCTCTTCTTTGAATCCTCTCCAATTTATCAATATCCTTCTTAAAAAAATATATAGTCACATAATTTAAAGGGGAAACAGCAAAGGAGACAGAAATATAAGGTAAAATTTTCAAAAGTACCTAATTGATTTAGGATCCCATGTCCCATTTTTAAAACTGACATTGGCCCAGATTTTGAGTCATTGCCCTGCTCAATGATGCAAGGCCTAAGACCCAGATTTTTAAAAGGACATAGGTGTTGTGCTCAGTGTAAACTGATTTAGGAGCCTAACTCTCATTTTCAAAAGGGATTTAAGTACTTAGGAGCTTAGTTCCATTGACTGGCAATGGGATTTTAGCTCTCAAAAGCCTACATCCCTTTTGAAAATAAGATGTAAACTCCTAAATCTGTTAGGCATTGCAACATTGAGCATAACAATGCCTAAATACCTTCTAAATATCTGGGCCTTAGTGATTAAGAGGGCTAAGTCCCATTTTCAAAAGTTCCCAACAGCCAGATTTTTAAAAAGTTCAGGTCTCTAAAGATCCAGATAGGCACGTACTTGGATTTTCATTAATGCTTACGTGCCTAATTCCCATTGATATTATTCAGATCCTCAAAATATTTGCAGAGTCTCCCAGCAAAGAGAGGGTTGTGAGGACTTTCTCCTCTTAATGTAAACATTCAGAAAAAGAATATTTTTCTACATATCAAAATTTTGCTGTAAAGAGAAATCTCAATGCTCACTCACCCTTTTTTTTTCCTTCACATTTCACCTTCAAAATACTAGGAATTTAGTTCATCTAGATGTATTTGGTGTAGAAGCTAAACATCAAAAGACCACGATATAAAATGTAAAAGATAATATTTGATTCTCTTGCTCTTACTGTCCTCCCTTTCTCCACAAATTGATGTTTAAACAAATAAATGTCTTATAGTCACCATGATAGAATTTTGAGATTTTGGCCATAACCTTGTCATCTGCTTAGTGAGAAGCCATTTCAATGCAGACGCGGAAGGCCTTCTGGCGGTGTTCTGCATTGCCATATGAGGGACCATTTTTGGTTCCAGTTTCTCCAGTTTTGGTGCAGTTTCTCTGCACTTGTTCTGGGAAGTAAGGGCATGCTTTACACCCTGACTTGCTACTTATACTGCAAATAGCAGTGTGGAGGCGACATGAGAGCAGCCACCACCAGCCTGCTACTTTTCCTCCAGCATAGGTGGGTGAGGAATGAGTTACCAGGGACAGGAAGTGGGTTTATTTGGCTATATTTCCCCTTCCCCTGCACAACAGTGACTACTACAGCTGAGCCAGAGTAGAGGGGAACTATACTGCAGCAGAAAAAGGGCTGGTGTGGAATAAGGGGAGGAAGGTACCACATACTGAGTCAAATTTTGGTCCCTGCTCTGTCCCTTTCTCAGGTTGGATTGTTATATTACAATCTCACCCCTATGAGTTTGTTTAGTGCCTGACTCAGTTGCCTCAATCTTGCCTGATTGGTTGGGGCCTCTAGACACTACAATCATATAACAGCTCTCATTTCCAGGGCACCGTGCTGTATATCTCCTCTGGGGTTTAGAAGAGCATTAGTGTTCACTTTTTTATCCCATTAAACTGCCCCTTCTCTACACAGCACAGACCTCTCCTTCTTGACACTTTTTGCATTCAGTTTATCTAAATGTCATGATTCCTAAAAAAGTCACCAGTTATGATTACTAAAAAACAGGAATGTTTTACTTAGGGTGACCAGACAGCATGTGTGAAAAATCGGGATGGGGGTGGGGAGTAATAGGCACCTAGATAAGACAAAGCCTTGAATATTGGGACTGTCCCTATACAATTGGGACATCCTAGTTTTACTAAGCAGACAATGAGTGAGGTGCACTGATCTCACTGTACTGGACTGCACAGCTGTTTTTGCAGTAGTGGAGTGGTCACACAAACTATACTGTCACTGCTAAAAAACGTGGGGCCATATCTTGCCATCCTGCAATACCACCACAGAGTGCCTAGGAAACAGCAATATGACTATAACAGAGTCCCCAGTGAGCACTCCCTTCAAGGAGAAGAGTTGTGGGGTGGCAGGCTGAAAAAGGGTCAGGACTACAGCTTCCAAAAAACAAGGTTACTCACCAGTAACTGTTGTTCTTCGAGATGTGTTGCTCACATCCATTCCACTGTAGGTGTGCACTCGCCACCATGCACTGGTCCGTGGAACTTTTTTCCCCTCAGCAGATCCCCTTGGTTCCTTCTTTCCGCCCATGACTGTTGCTGGAACATCTCTTGCTCGCGCAAGTAGGTTCCCCTTGCTTTTGGACTGTTAGTAGTTTGATAGTTGGTTTGTTAGTATTTAGTGGTTAGTAGTTAGTATAGTTAGAAGCCCTCCCATCAAAGGGGGCTGAGCGCCCAGGCCATGCCCGGTTCACCAGAGTTTAAGCCTTGTACAGCCTGTGGCAAGGCTTTCCCAATGAGTGACCCTCACAACCGCTGCCTGAAGTGTTTAGAAGAACAGCACATGAGGCAAAAGCGCAGGATTTGTCGAGCCTTCAAGCCTCGGACCCAAAAAGAGAGGGAAATCAGGCTGAAGACTATACTCATGGAGGTGGCTCTTCGTCTGCCCTCTGAGCTGCCACATTCTACCTCGGCACCAAGCATCTCCTCAGTGCAGAGTGCTCTGTCGGCACTGGAGTCTTTCCGCCGTCTCTCTCAGACACTGAAGAGGAGGTGACGCTAGGGTGCGGAGTGCTCGCGTTCCCTCACACCGTGGCCACGGTCCGGGTCAAGCCTAGAGATGCTGGAAATGTGGCCCGTCGAGCCACCCTCCGGGGCCGCACCTCCATGCAGGGAGCCTCCCCCGACTCCTGGGGGTGGGGGAGTGTCCGTGCAGCAGCCATCGACACCAGAGGTTTTCCAGGAAGCATAGGACCTTAAGGCCTTGCCCATGCCTCTGCCCCCCCTCGGCCAAGGGGTTGAGGACCGGTGTCCCGGGGAAAGCCTGCACTGGATGCCTCTGGTGGATGGTCGAGACCCCGATCAAAGAAGGGGTCTCCCTCCAGACAGGCTCAGAGGGTAGAGCACGAGTAGAGCTCCCCTCCAAGCTCCGAGTCGGACTCATCGAGCTCGTCAGCACCGTGGCACTGAGATCGATTCTCGGCACCGCGCTCCAGGTGGCACCACTCCTGGTCAGCACTGTGCACGAGATTGTCCTCCCACTCTTGGCACCAGGAAGTTGGAGATGGCACCAATCCCAATCACGGGGAGGGAAACGGTGCCACAAGTCATCAGTGTCTCAGCACCGAACTTCATCCTCCTCGGAGCAGGAGTCATCTCGCCGGCACTGATCATGTCAGCACCGGCGTTCCTCCTCTTTGGGCTCCTTGAGAGGTTGGAGCAGAACCCGAAGACGTTGTTGGCACCGGTCCAGCAGTTCAAGGGAGGACTGGCATCAACAAGACACCCAGCTGCTGATGCCAATGCCGGCACCGGGGTGGTCACAAGGACCCTGGCAATGGCCTTACTGGGGTCCTTGGGGAGCACAGATGGGGCAAGCAACAGCCTCAGCTCCATCTCTGACAGTACAACCAGTGCTCCCCATGCCCGGCACAGAGGACAAGGTCCCCTCCTTGGATGAGGAGACAGACCCTGGAAAAAGCCCTTCGACGGGACCCATTTGCCAGTCTTCTTCCTCCTCCCCAGACAAGGCTACCTCCAGGGACAATAAGACACCCCGGATTGACTTCAAGGCTCACCAAGACTCTTGAAGAGGGTGGCCTCGAACCTGAACATTGACATGTTCAGAGGAGGAGGATCCTCTCTTCGGTGTGCTGGGTTCAGAGGGACTGTCAAGGCTGGCCTTGGCGGTCCACAAGAGGGTACTAAAATTAGCAAAGGCCCTTTGGTGAACCCCGTTCTCAGTCACTCCTACATCAAAGAGTGCCGAAAAAAAATACTATGTGCCAGCGGAGGGGTTTGAGTTTCTTTTTACCCACCCGGCTCCGGGGACCTTGGTGATGGTCAGAATGGTGATGGTCAAAATGACAGAAAAGGTCCCAAGCCACCATCGCAAAAAATGGACCTCTTTGGGAGGAAAGTATATTCCACAGCGGCCCTGAAATTTCGCATTGCAAACCACCAGGCTCTGATGAGTCGCTGAACCTGAACCTGTGGAACTCTATGCAGCGCTTCACAGAGAGGTTGCCACAGGACTTTGCCACCGTCCTGGATGAGGGTGCCACAGTGGCAGGAGCTGCGTTGCAAACCGCCAGTGACGTGCTGCACACAGCAAGCAGGGCCATAGCCTCTGCGGTACCCATGAGACACTGCTCTTGGCTACAGTCGTCAGGGCTGTCACAGGAGGTCCAGAATGCCATACAGGACCTGCCCTTCGATGGGATGGGCCTGCTTGCAGGTAAGATGGACGAAAAGTTACATACCATCAAGGACTCAAGGGCCACCTTACGCTCCTTGGATCTTTATACGCCGCAGCCTCGAGGTGTCAGTCTCTGCCTCAGACCCACCGCCCACTGCAACAGTCCAGGCCATCACCCAGGGCATCTCAGGCAGGCAGGGGCAGGGATAGGAGCAGGGGGTTCGGGCGTCGTGACAGGTCAAATTCCTCTGCAACCTCCCAGCACGGGCTGTCCAAGGGGCCCAATAATAAAAAGCAATTTTGGTGGTGTGCATGGAGGTGGCACCATTATTTGCTCCCAGGGTCCATCTCTGTTATTCCTAGACAGGCTGAGACCATTCTATCCCAAGTGGCCAGGCATTACCTCAGATCGCTGGGTCCTCAAGGTGGTCCTTTTGGGATATGCCCTCCAGCTTACTGCACTCTCCCAGACAATCCCCCACCCCGTCCCTCTTCAGGGACCCCTCCCATGAGCAACTTCTGTTGCAGGAGATGGAAGTTTTCCTGGCTCTGCGGGCAGTAGAAGCGGTTCCTCCACAGGAGAAGGATTTTACTCCAGATATTTCCTCATCCCCAAGCCAAAGGGGGGTCTGAGGCCCATCAAGGCCCTGCGTTGTCTAAACAGGTTCATAAGAAAGCTCAGGTTCCACAGCCTCCATTATCCCTGCCCTGGATCTGGGGGATTGGTGTGCTGCCCTAGATCTGAAAGATGCATATTTCCACCTCTTGATCCTGCCCAACCACAGACGCCTCCTGCGGTTCACGGTGGCTGGGTCCCGTTATCAGTTCACAGCCCTGCCCTTTGGCCTCTCGTCTGCACTCAGGGTCTTCACCAAGTGTATGGCAGTAGTGGCAGCCCACCTAAGACACAAGGGGGTTCAGATCTTCCCGTACCTGGATGATTGGTTGATGGGGGGCGGATCCAAGTACCATGTCCAGGATAGAGTGTCCCTCACTTGTGCTACCTGCACCAAGATGGGGCTGCTCATAAATAAGCAGAAGTCGACTCTAACCCCGGTGCAGTGGATAGAGTTTATTGGGGCTACAGTGGACGCCTCCCTGGCCAGAGCCTTCCTCCTGCAACCTCGGTTCGAGGCTATGGCAACGATCATTGGCCAGCTACACAGGTGCCCCACCACGACAGCCAGGCACTGCCTGCAGCTGTTAGGGCACATGGCGGCCTGCACATACATGCTGAGGCTCACTCGCCTCAGGCTCAGGCCCCTCCAAGCTTGGTTGGCCATGGAATGTGCCCTGAGCAGACACCCCTTGAGCAGGGTAGTCACAGACTCCCCAGAGCTTCTAACCTCCTTGGAATGGTGGAGAGACCAAAGGGAGGAGTTGGCGGGGGTCCCCTTCAGGAACTGGCCCCTTTGGTCACCCTGATATCCAATACTTCGGACGTGGGGTGGGGAGCCCATATCAGTGCCGACCTGGGCACTCAGGGGACTTGGTCGGGGGAGGAAAGGAGCCTCCACATCAGTGTCAAAGAACTCAGAGCTGTCAGGCTAGCCTGCAGGGTGTTCCTCAGCTTCCTGAAGGAAAGAATGGTTCAAGTGCTGGCGGACAATACCGCAGCGATGTTTTACATCAACCGGCAGGGGGAACGTGCTCCTCAGCCCTCTGCCAGGCGGCCATTTGGTTACGGGACTTTGCGGTGACAGACAACTTTCATTTGTCTGCCTCTCACCTCCTGGGTGTCAGGAACGATGAGGCAGACCATCTCAGCAGGTCATTTCTATCCTGTCACAACTGGTCTCTGCACCAGGAGGTAGCGACCTCCACTTTCCAAAAGTGGGGCATTCCCTAACTGGACCTGTTTGTGTCGTCCTGGAACAGGAAGTGCCAGAGGTTCTGCTCACTCCGAGGTTGCTAGCAGGGCTCCATATCTGACGCATTCCTCACCAACTGGAGGGGGATGCTCACCTATGCATTTCCCCCTATACCACTCCTGCCCAAGGTCCTCTTGAAGATCAAGAGCGACAGGGCAGACGTCATACTGACCCAGACCTGGACTCCCTGCACCTGATGGCCTGGAGATTCTGTGGCTGGCGGAGGGGGAAAGAGTCCAACAGATTTTGCTGTGCAGTAGAAAACCCTCCACCTAGATCATATACTGGTCCAAGTGAAGGAGGTTTACTTGTTGGGCGGGGTCCCGGGGCATCCAACCTAGCCTCTCACCCATCCAGGCGATCCTGGAGTACCTGCTACAGCTGAAACTCCAGGGCTTGACGTCAGCCTCCGTAAAGGTCCACCTGGTGGCCATCTCAGTCTTTCACCAGCCCATGGAAGGAAGATCCCTGTTCTCCCACCCTATGTTGGTTAGGTTCCTCAAGGGGGTGGAGAGACTGTACCCACAGGTCTGAGACCCAGTGCCTGCCTGGGACCTCCACCTGGTGGTCTCCAGACTGATGGGGCCCCCCTTCAAGCCGATGGCTAAGTGCCCACTGATCATTCTCTTGTGGAAGGTGGCCTTCCTGGTAGCCATCACATCGGTTAGGAGGGTCTCCAAGATTAGAGCCCTGAGCTCGGAGCCCCCTTACGTGGTGTTCTATAAGGACAAAATATGACTGAGACCCCATCCAGCCTTCCTGCCTAAGGTGGTCTCACAATTCCACTATAACCAAGACATCTTCCTCCCCGTGTTCTTTCCAAAACCGTACGGGTTGGAGGAGGAGCAGAGATGGCACTCCCTGGATGTCAGACAGGCCCTGGCCTACTACATTGGCAGGACAAGGCCATTCCGGAAGTCGACGCAGCTCTTCGTTGATGTGACCATCTCCACCGAGCGCATCTCTAAATGGATCACCGCCTGCATCAGGTGCTGCTACGAGCAGGTGAATGCACCGCTCTCAGGGGCTATTTCGGTGCACTCAACCAGAGCCCAGGCGTCGGTGTCAGCCTTCCTGGAAAAGGTGCCTCTGCAGGACATCTGCAAGGCCACCACCTGGTCGTCGGTGCACAGCTTCACGTCCCACTACACCATCGTGCAGCAGGCGAGAGAGGATGCAGGATTCGGCAGAGCCGTGCTGAAAGCAGCTCACCGTTAACTCCTACCTGCCTTCAAGGTATGGCTTTGTAATCACCTATAGTGGAATAGATATGAGCAAGCACTCGAAGAAGAAAACAAGATTACTTACCAGTAACTGTTGTTCTTCTAGATGTGTTGCTCATATCCATTCCTCACCCGCCCCCCTGTTCCCGCTGTCAGAGTTGGCAGAAAGAAGGGACTGAGGGGCTGTAGGGTTTAGCATTTATATGGGCCCACCACCATAGCATCTGAGCACCCCATATTAGTTCATGTATTTACCCCACAGAAGAGCTGAGGTACTGGCCACAATAATGCTCTATTAGCTTCTTCCTCTCCCAGCAGGATTAACTCATTCTGGTTTTGCTGGAGCTATTTCTGCCACAAAAAGCAACTGCTCCCTAAATCTGCCCCATACGCCTTCATCAATTTGTGCAATACCTACTGAATAGAATTGGCTCAGAGGGGAAGGAGGCCTGTTGCAAGCTGTTGGCTCTGGTCCCTCCTTCTGTTGCTTTTGAAGCTTGCATGCTCCATTTTATTTTCATGCCCTCCCTCTGTGTCTCGCAGCCATGAGAGCATAGCATTCAAAGTCATTTTGAGCCAAACGCTGCCCTCGCTTACCCCCATGCAACTCACAGCCTCTGGAGACAAATAAATTTGCCAAAGGGCCATCAGTCAACGTTCCATTTCTTTAAATAAATAAATAAATAAATAAATAAATAAATAAATAAATAAATAAGGATTTTGCATCAAATGAAGTCTGTTTGGTCAAGTAATATTAAGCTGAGCTTTGAATGAGTTATTAACAAATTCTCTGTGATGCGGTGCATTATGAACCCAGTAGACTTTACAGACTTCAGCAATTCTAGTGAGTTATGTAGACACTCCAAATTCATGAAAATAAATAGCATTATTCCACTATACACACACACACACACTCTCTCTCTCCTGATCCGTTGTAACAAATGGTCAGCAGTCACAGACTTGCTGTTAAATTCCTTCCAATATAGCACAGCTGTACATCTGCAAAGATCTGCTAAATTAAGTGTCCTAAACACTACTTCATCCAAAGAGGAAGCATGTTACATTGCAGTGTCTCAGTAGCAATGCTAAAGTTAAGGATTTATCAAAGTTTCCTATATGAAGCCTTGTACTAGGCCTGATCCCAGACTTCTTACATAAGAAAAATTCCCATTGACTTAATGGGAGTTTTATGTACTGAGCAAGATATTGATGCCAATAGAGATTATAATTCAGTCATAAAAATTCCTGGCAGAAATATGGCAGTGTGGAGTCATTCTGGTTGTGAAAAGTTTTTCCCCCATATTATAGCAGTGTGACAGCTAAGGTTAACACCATGTTTCTACTTAAAGCATTATTTTCCTAGGTGCTCTAAAATCTACACACTTACTTAGATTACAATGACATTCGGTGTGTCCCATGGGGGCATGGGATTCTGTTAGTCATCCAAATTCAGGGCCATTTGACAACAAGGTTCCCGAGATACAGCCCCCATAAAAAAAACAACAGATTTTCTTAAACTTGAGAGGTTCTGGCAACCTTTCATTGCTCACAGAGCTCAAATGAGGGTGCAGATAATTACATCAGGCTATCAACACTCAAAGGCACTTTTGGGGATATCAAATCAAAAGATTATTACAGAAAGATTTCGCTTCACAAGTCTCTCATACTAACTTGATACACCAAAGGAATTACATTGAGCATGTGTGAACAGAGGAGCTAACAGGACTGTTTGCCTTCAAAGTTTCACCCCAGTTGGATAGCTCAAGGGGACAGGCAGTGGTCTTTTGAACTTGCTTCATTGTGTCCGTATGAATCCCATCGTGGGCAGCAATTTGGAAAAGGCTGGCTGGCGTACTGCTAAAATTAGCCTCTCTTGGGATTTTTGGAAGGGAGGTAAATGTAAGCAAAGATTTTTTGTAAAATAAAATAAAAATGTAGACATGTGAATCCTTGCTGGCAGGTGAGGGCCATTTTAGCAGGGAAAAGTGGAGGGAATAGGGATGAGAGGAACTTGGGCTGCATCCAGGGTGGGGGGATAAGGTGGTAGAAGAGGTGAGAGGGATTGGGGAGGAGAGGAGCACATGGGAGTGAGTGGCAGGGTGGCAGAGGGAGAAAAAAGGGCATGGGTGCTTGTCAACCATACGTTCTTTCCTTTGATATCTGTGTCTGGATCTGGGGTGTCTGAATCCCTCATCTGCTCTTCCCATGAGTGAGGAACTGGGGTCCCTGTACCCCCGGAATCTGAGCCCCTCTCTCAGGCCTCTGTGTGATCTGGAAGATCCTGTTCTTCTTGGGGTGTCTAAGCACCTCTCCCTGCTCCTCCATATGAGCTAGAATCTACAGTTGTAGGGAATCATTTAAAACTTCTGAAATCCAGAAAATGAATAGTTAAGATGCACATCAACTGTGTGTGGGGTCTGGGGTTGCTCAGGTTGTGTGGGGGAGGGACCCAGTTTGGAAGGGGGGTGAACTGTATGGATCTGGAGCATGGCTGGGGAATCCGTCCCATGTGGAGGTGGGTAGTATGAATGAGACAGCAGGGAGCAACTTTTTATGTGTTAATGGTTTCTACAGATTTCTACCAAAATCATTTGTAAACCAAATATGTTTCAGTTTTTGTTTTCTGAAAAATTGTGGAAATAGAATTTTTACAGGAAACTTAACCCCTCTCCCCCCCCCAAAAAAAACACAAAAACACAACAACAGAGTTCCCTGTGAAAATAAATTGGCATGTTTCAACCAGCTCATTTACCTGTTCAGAGAACTTGCATCAAATATCAAGAATATTTATGTCTTATTTCCAAACACAGAAGACATAGTCCACATCCTGAGAAGATTACAATTAAAAAAGGAAAAAGAAAGATTGGTTAGAAAGTGAAGGGGAAAGGTTAAAACATACAAATTCGGTGATTGGAGTGATGATGGCCGCCACTCAATAACTTAATACAGAGTTAAGGTAAGTGCCCGTGTAACCGTAACTCTGCCCCGCAGGACAATAGCCACGAGGAATTTACTGCATGCACTCCAGCTGCATTCACTGGCAGTAGTTCTATGTGGTTTGATTTGATTTATTGTATAGCCGATCCCCAGCTGCACTTCTGCAGATATTATTTTTTTAACCCTGTGATATTTAATTTCTGATGAGACTGGGAACCAAGGACTGCTCCTAATCACTTCTGAAAGATTAAAGATTCTATAGCACTTCTGGCAACAGCAGCCTTGCTAACTCCAGTATCCTGGTCTAGCTGTAGCTTTGGTAATAGCATTCTGCCTATCCACATTTTTCTTCATTTGGATACAGTATTCATCATTCATTTTCATTTCTGTACTAAGAATGTTACTGGTGCGGCTACAATGGAAGCTTAATCCCACCCCGGAAGTGGTGAAATGAAGCAAACCATACTTATATATGTAATGTACCTTAACATTTGTAATGAAACTATTCAAAATCAATAATAATAATTGTCTCCGATGTTTAATTAGTGAATAATTTGCTTAAATGATATTTCAAAAACAACCACTTCTCACAGCCAGAGAAGTATGCTTTCTGATTGCTCACTTGTCTTTTAGCACCAGTACATCAAATCCTCATTAAACCTCTCTTCCTTTGTTCTAAACCCTCTTCCAAATATAAATCAACTGCCCTCGCTCCCAAGTGCATCAAGCCACATTTTAAAAATCACCTACAAACTTTCATTAAATGTGCACAATTATTAACTCTCCTTGATGGAATTCTAATGAGAAGGTATTAACTGACTGGATCTGCTACCTATGATAAAGTGAATATAGTAACCTTTGCGGAGATACATGACACAGCATAATGCAACATTGATAACGTTACAAGACTCAACATGTCTCCATATCCCACCCTGCAAAGGACAAACTGCTACACTGATTATAAACTAGATTTCCATTAAACATATACCACTGGCAAATAGAGACAATATAGTGTATATACTCTTAAACAGGTATGCATTTAAGAGGAACTTTAGGAGGCATGTTCTAGGGTACTAGAAATTCCTATTGGCAACTCAAAAAAATGAAAGACGTCCCAGGTCCAGTTGTGCTGACACAATGTATTATCATGAAGGTTTTCTCTGGGTCATGCTGACCTTGCAAATCCCTGACCTCCAGAATTCCATGCACAAAAACTGGTGTCTAAGAGCTACCTAAAAGCCTGATCTTGTCAGGTGCTGAGTGTTTGCTGAGAGCCCTCAACCAGTAGTAGTTTTAGAAATATGAGGACTATTAAATGTGGGAGATCACATCCCAATGCTCCCAACCTCAGAATTTCTGATTTTGATGGAAAAAAAGAAAACTCCCAGGGAGCTGGGAAATGGACGGGTTGGGTTTGGAGTCCAGAGGGGGCTACTTGATTCTAAAGAGGATTTCTTTGCAAATGAAAGTGCTAAAATTACTTTCCTTTTTTTCTAATGAAGACATTGCTCTAAAAATGTTGAGTACTGTAGCTAAAGATTCTCAAAACTGGAAAAAAGGATCAACACTTTTGGAAATGAAAATAATTTCATAGATCCAAGTTCAACATGACTGACAATATATTCCATTTACTGCTTTATTTTTCAAATTAATTTCTTGTGAAAAATGATATGCAGAATGATTAACAAATCAGTTTTTATTAGACATGTATCACACCAGACTTCTCTACAATTTTCCAATTTATCTGATATATGTAAATACTATTTTCATAATATCTCCTTTTTTCCTCTATTGTTGACTAATCACTCCTTATTCTAAACTATGATGTATTTTCCCTGTTGAACAAATGGGAAAATTGAGAAAGAATGGCTAAGAGATTTGCCAAAGACCAGTAAATAAAGAAGCCAGGTGTCCTGGTTTGACTGGGATCTCTGTCCTTTGTTATATGATGTTCTGATGCCCCAGGAACTATTTTGGTGATACAAGAAGTGTCCCAGTTTTTCATTTCATCAGTCCAAACTTTCTGCTATGTTTAACTACAAAATGTTTGTTCAGGGTTTATTGCTATAACAAGTAGAATTTGCTCCATGTTACAAAACCAACAGTCCATTAGTTTCGTTTGATGAACAACGTTTGGAGTGAAGAAAAAGCTGAATGAACTATCAAAACTCTTCATTTGCTCGAAGGAAATGTTAAATGCATGTATTCAGGGTTTCATGAAAGACTCATTCAGACCACTAAATTATTGGAAAAAATACTCCACTCTGAGAAAGATGTAAGTGTTCCCGCTGAGTCGGAAGCTAGTAGCAATGACACCAGCATACATTTTAAAAGTGCACTGTTGTCATTTCTGTAAGTATTTTCCTATCCTAATTTTTATTATTAATTAATATGGAAATATGATTTCCTTATCAATAAGGGATATTGAGCATTAGAACCCAGGAATTTCTGGCTCCCTGTATTGTGATCAAGCCATCAGACCATGCTGTTTCTCAAGAACAACTCCTTCTCCATCCAAATTCTTCTTACGCAAATTCTTCATATGCAGCTCCCAGTGACTTCACACACAAAAAGGAATGATAAGCTATGACAACAAAATGGTTACGAGAACAGGAAAGCTGTACAACAGTAAGCGTACTCAGATCATTCATTTGCTTATCTATATTTCCATTTCCAGAGAGACTATTAGATTTGATAAATCACAAAAGAGATCTTATGAGGGTCTGCTATAGAATTATATAATATAATTATATAGAAATTATATAGAAATACACAGTTATTTCTCCATAAACAATGCTGAAAAAAGCCAAGATTTTCAAAAAAAAGTGACTAGTAATTTTAGTGCCTTGACTTTTGAGTAACCTGCTTTACAGGCCTTAAAATAACTTGATTTTCAAGCAATGCTAAGCCCCTGCCTGTTGAAAACTGGTTCATTTAAGGGGTCTGAAATTGGACAACTAAAATCTCTGATCACTTTTGAAAATGAGGCCAATTTATTGTCTCATAAAAAGTCGGAGTGGCTGAGCTGATTGATATCTTTAATGGAGACACCACAAACTAGTGATCCTATAGATCCTGGTCCTTACGTCTTTGTGTCCATTAGATGAATGCTCTTCAGTTGAATCTGTTTGGTTCCTGAGTACACGGTTTGGCATTTACATAGGCAAAACTCTGCAATAAGTGAGTCCTTCCTGCTTAAGGACTATAGGATCCGTCTTTTTGTTTGCTACTTATAAGTAAAATCCTACAGTCCTTACTCAGGCTTAATTTAGTCACAATTATCAGTATCTATAAGGGACTGTGTGAGAATTGCAGGATTTCACTCAAGGTTAATCATTATGTAACTAACATCAGATACACCTGAGAAAAAGATTTAGTTGTCTACACACACTTAAATTCTCAAATCCTTGCCTTCCTCATCAAGCTCCTTAATTACTTAATTAAAACTACGGTATGTGTCTAATATGCTACTGCAGGCTGTCGGAAATTTAAACTTACAGTAATTAAACACACTGAAGTCTTTGTAGTTGCCTGGTGCACCTTAAAGCATCCTCTTTTCCTGTTTCCCCCCTACCTTTTCCTGCCTCAAAACACCCTCTTATCTTTTATTTTTAATTGCCTTTCATTTCCTCTATCCATCTCTATGTCTCCTCCATCTTTCTGCAGATTTGCTACATCTCCTCTTTTTTTCTTCTTCTCATTTGGCTGTTTTTGAACTAGATTCGGATCTCAGTTATACTGGTACCTCTGTAAATCCAGAAAATATCCACTCTTGTTAATGGGGTTGTTCTGTACCTACACTGTTGTAATTGTGATCAGAATACAGGCCTCTGTATCCCGCTATTTACCCTTCTCCCTATATCTTGTCTCATCTGAGCCTCTCGTATGTTATATTCTTATTCCCATCATTTTCTTCCTTTTTCCCTTTCTTTTTTGAAATGCAAAGTGCACCTGGCACCAGCAACGTTATCTTATCCTGCACCAAGGTAACCAGTTATGAGGCTCAGCCTCAGGCCTACCACCTGAAGACACCTGTCAAACACAAAATAAAGCAGAAGCTTCCCAAAGTAAAGGTTCAGTGCAGGGGATCATGAAAACAATGTCCCACGGTACATTTAAATAATTACAAATCCACAGAAGCAAGGAGTTAATTGAAAATAGCAGGGTCTCGGATTGCACCAAGTCTGAAATTCTCCACTGGTTCTGGAAACAGTAATCACGCAGTGAGCTCTTTTCCCTGTGCGCTCACCCCCTCAGGGTGACCTTCCCCTAGAAAAATCCATCCATCTCGTGCATGCTTTATGCCTCCTCCCCATGGAGTATGCATATTATATAACAGGATGATTAATTCTTGATCTCTACATCAGGGAGAAAATGTATTGAAGATGTACAGTAAGAAAAAACTGTGATCCGGCACAATCCTCTTTGAAATAGACTTTCACTAGGCTTTACTTGGTTTTTGTGTTTTGGGTGTTATTGAAATGGATCTGTTGCTGGTACGTGAGACGAGGAGGAGTTTTTTCCCCCCAAGGTATTTGGAGATAATTGATTTATATCTTGTCCCCTTGAGTATTCAGCACCCGCTGGGCATTACACAACATACTGCACTCTATGCCTGTACTTTGAACCAGTTTTACCTGATTACAGAGCTATAGTATACATGGCTCTGGGGTCAAAAGATAATCAGCACAAGCAATGCTTGGGAAATTCAACCACAGCTAGTTTTTACCAGAAGAAACAGCTGACCTGAAGAACAGCTCTATGGAAGCTCAAAAGCTCTTCTCTCTCACCAACGGAAGTTAGTCCAATTAAAGATATTACCTCACCCATTTTCTCTCTCTAAATTAGAATTATGTCATTGATTGGGTTCTTATTCCTATTTCCCCTCAATATACCTTCCCCCTTTCCCAAACGCATATGGAAGAATTCAGACTAATACTCAGCCTATCTACACTCAAAATACAGCCTTGCTATATTAAAACTCAATCTACAACCATAAACCAACATTTTCAAACAAGAGTGCTTAAAATTAGGCACCTAAAGCTGTATTTTTAGACTCTTAAGTAAGTGGCCTCAATTGAAATTTTTTTCTAAGTTACTAAAGCAAAAAAATCATTCTGACTTCTAACTCAGGGCCCAGTTCGGCTTCCTTTATTCACACTTAATAGCATCTTATTCCATGAGTAACCTTACCCCCTTCCCCCAGGTAACCATAAATTCTAGTTTTCATGATGGTTTTAGAAAGCACTGCTACTCAAACCAGAGTAACACATTAGCCAAATCCTGCTATTTATTTCTCTACTAGATTTAAAAAAATCAATACCTTTCATACTAATCCTTCACCTAAAATATTTGTCCTTGCTTTGGTTGTCTTTCATCATAATCACCAATCCATTCTCTTTTCTGGACTCCCTGTTTCTCATCTGACTCCATTCCAACCCAAAATTATCTTCCCTGCTTTCTGTTCAGCCCACAACTCTCTCTCTCTCTCTCTCTTAGTAGGTTTAGGGTCTCCTCCACCATATTATTTGAGTACCACAAAAGTTAATGAAGTAATCCTAAAGACTCCTGTAAAAAAGGGAAATGTCCCCATGTTATAGATCTGGGAGTAGGAAACAGAGAAATGACAAGACTTTTCCAAAGTCTACAGGAAATCTGTGACAGATCTCCTAATCCCATTCCAATGTGTTAACCACAAAACCATGCTTCTAATGACATATAATAAATAATTAATAATAATAGTGATAGTAATAAATAAACAGGCAGACAGAAAAATGCCTCAGTGGAGTTCTCAGTGCATCATATATTCATTGAAAATATCCTGTATTACTTGAATGATTCAGGACAATATCAGTTCAGTTGAACCAGAGCACATTACTCTTTGTTCTACTTTAGTCGTCTTTTAGTTTATTTCTGATTTAATTATGGTAAGATTCATTAACAGGCTGGTAATCCATTTATTTGTGTGTTCCAGTCAACAAAGATGTCAGGGCTGTCCTATTTCCCATCACTGCATCTGGGAAATCTCTGCATCCTTAATGGTAGGTACCCTACTTTGCAATTTGACAGGTTATGCAATTTAACACAGCAGAAATCAGAAGGAAGTAGTCCATTTGTCATATCAGCACAGTGGTAGTATTTCATGCAGCTAGTGTCTACTCTGAATAGACTCTTCCGGTTATACATGGATCAGGAATCTGTTAATTGTGCTGATTTAAATTATCCAGAGAGAAAATGAGGACACTATTGACACAATAATGCTGCCCTGGGTGATGTTTTAATATAAGCCCCTCTTGCCATCTCAGTAAAAGCCATAGCCAAGCTACACCCCTCATAGGGAACCAAGTCATATTCATTATCTCATGTCTGCTAAAGTTTAGCAAAAGATACCTAGCAATTAAGTTCTCCTTTTGAAAGAAATGAAGAGAAAAGGGAATGCACTTAAACTTTTAAAGTGGTCCTTAATTCATTCAACTACCTGCTGGAATGCACATGACTTTACTCAGACAGTGCTACCTTTTATCACAGCTTCTTTTTACTTAACTCATGTATCGGGCTAAATACTTCTCAATTCTGTCCTGTACACTCATAAGCAAGATTTAGCCCATAACCCTTGATGCGCACTTGATTGAATTTCTCTGAAGAGAATCGTAACTGAGAATAGCAAGTTGCCACCACACTTCAAAACAGGAAAAGTTGGGGGGCAGCGAGTGCTGCGAATGTTCCCAGTGAATCACAATTACACAGAAAGTTACAAATAACCTAGAGCAGGTTTGTTGTGGGAAAAAATCCCAAGTTTTGATAGTTGTTAACGTTTCTCATTTGCTGGATATAAAGTGGTGGTCATTCCTTCCTAGTAGCCACAGACTGAAAAGACCTATTTGGTCATCTTGTCCAGACCTGTATCAATGCCGGATTGATCCCAATATTACATTACCTAGTATTATGTCCAACCTATCTGAATCTCTTTCTAAGCATTTGTATCATCCAATCTCTGCAGTTTCCGAACACCTAAATCTCTCAGGTGAACATACTTGCTTGATTACACAGTCAGTTGTTGAAACAAGAGTGAATGGTAAGTATTAGAAGTCATTGAAAAATTTCCAACCAGTTTTCCATCAGAAAATGCTGATTCAAGAAACTGAAGCTTTTTGTGGGAATGTGTAAATTGCACTGAATTTTTTTTAAGGGAAATCATCAAAAGAATTTGTTTTGAATTTATTATTTTGACTTTAATATAAATATAATATAATGTTTTGATTAGGTCAAAAGGAAATAATACTAAATATTTCACTTCATGAAAAATTCCAAGATTTTGACTTTTAGTCCCAATTTCCCATTTTTCAGCAAGCTCTTGTAGGTATACTGTTTCAAGAGGTTTCAAACAATAATAAAAAACAAACAAACCAGAATTAATTTGACCTACCAATTTACCTGAAAGTGTTTCTCCTACTACACAACTTACTTGTGGCCAAAACACGTTATTTCATTACTTCAAGAAGTCCCTTCCTCTGAAAGGATTTTTTTGGGACAGATCAATGCAAACTGGTCAGCACTGACCAATGTTCTACCGATTGACTGATCTTTCTATCTGCTTACACTGTGCCCATCAAAGTGAACATAAGATATTTGTACTTCTTCATCCTTCACCCATCCTCTAGAAAGTTTAAAAGGTATTATGATTATCATTAATTCTTATTTGTATTATGGGAGTGGCTAGAACTCAACAAAAACATTATTAATTTTTGATGCAGAAATTATTTGGTGAGTTGGCCTATACTATGCCAGATGTCGGACAAGGTGATCATAATGGTCCCTTTTGGCCTTATAATATATAAAATACTTATTAATATTAATTTGTATTGAAGTACCATCTAGGAGCCCTAATCCAAGGAGATCAGGACTTCATTGTACAAACACAGAAACAAAGACATTTCCTGCCCCAGAGACTTTACAATCTACATAAACAGAGGCTCCACTGCAGCGAGCTAATAACTGTCGAAACATAAATTAATAGACATTCCAACCACAAAATGTTTGCAATTTAAGTAGACAAGACAGAAAAATGGGCGGGGGGAAGGGAAGTAACATAGAAGTAGAGTGAAGAAAGTGATGGCTTGCAAACATTGTTAGTTTCATTACTATTTTTTAAAAATTTGTGATGGGGTTTTGTTAGGAGGCGAAAAGTGATTTTAACAACATCAAAGAGGGGGGACAAATTGAGTATTACATTTCATTCTGGAGATCATGGAGGTTCATGGTTATTTTGATCTCTTCTGAAAGTTGCCAAAAAAAGCTGTCGCCTGCACCCACAGGTCTCATTTCTTGAGGTTGATATTTCCGTGGTTATAGTGCAGTAGCTGTCATGGGAGGTCTTGCTCACAGGGAGTGATGCAGTCCCTGAGGAAATTTGAGCCATTCCCATGGAGGGCTTTGAAAATGAGAATCAAGACCTTGAATTTGATCCAGTGTTCAAAGGGAAGCTATCAAACTGCGCAGAACATTCAA
Source organism: Mesoclemmys tuberculata (assembly GCA_007922155.1). NCBI lineage: Eukaryota > Metazoa > Chordata > Testudines > Chelidae > Mesoclemmys > Mesoclemmys tuberculata. The sequence goes on along the minus strand of ML675624.1, from coordinate 65,101,234 downwards.
GTTATGTGCTCTCAGTAGCCTGTGTTGCTTAGTTGAGGCCCCAAACCTGCAGACACATGAACCTGCTTAACTGTGCTCACGTGAACAGTAAAAGAGTCAGTGAGGCTACCCACTTGCTTAAAGTTGAGCACGCGTGCACTTCTGATCCTGCAAATACCTAAGTGCCTGCGTTGCTGTGTCCTGAAACAATCAGCTCTTTTAATTAACGTGGGCAATTAAAGTTTCATGTCAGGACACCCCTTAAAGAAGTACCAGTTACAGGGACAACACCTGCTGAGCTGTGTGGTATTTCTGAGGTGGAATACCCACCCAGTCTAACTAGCCGAAAGAGGGCAGCGATTTTTTACTTGCACTTGAGGTTTGTCGCTAAGCCAGTGTTTGGGCCTTAAAGGTAGGGTCTACACTGAAAAGATCTGCTCCTGCAGTACCTTCAGAGTCCTAACTGCTCAAGCTAGTTACAATGGCTTTAAAGCTGCCCCAGAGCTGTGGTACAGCAGAGAATCTGACCCTTAGAGTCTGGGTGACACGAATGATTTGTCTGAGCAGTAGTCGTACACGTTCAAACGGAGGTCCTCCATGAAGCCATGGTTGCCAGATAATTCCCAGTAGACAGTCATCCACATTATTAATGAAGCCCCATTAATAGTTTAGAAAACCCTCAGCTGAACTCTACTTGCAGTTTCATTAATTGATTGCACCAATTAACATTTAGGATTGCAAAAGCCTAATAAAAGACATTTCCGTTAATAGGTGTGTCACTTATAGTGAAATCAGAACCATTCAGTGCCACAGTCATGCAGCACGTTTGGAGCAACAGAGACTCGCAGAAGAGCAATCCAAAACCAGGAATGAAACTTTGATCTTAGAAAAGCCAGCCATAATCATCAGTGTAGAGCTAGGAATGCTTTCTGTCAAATCATTAGTCTAATGGGGGTTTACCCTTTTTAAACTAACTTATCTATTCCTTTATATGGCATGCACTTTACTATGCTAATCTAATACAACAGCCTTCTGGATAATTTTGAAGTCTCTTTGTTTCAACATTTCATAATAAAATAGTAATAATAAAAATAAAAGGAAATCTGAGCTGGATTTGTTATCATTTGGACAAAGTGCAAAGCAGGGGCAGAAAACGGACACACTGTGTAGGTAAAACAATAGTGAAATTATGATATAGAGGTGAGGCAGAATTCTAAGTACTGAAAAAATACAAAATGCACATTCCATAAAGAAGAACAGAGTTTCCCTGTCTCATTAGCTTTCAATCAGCTAAAAATACATCCCCCAAATGACTTCAGGATATCAATCTGCATAAGAGGATAAATCCCCCTAGATCCAATCTATGACCTGTTAGACTGTAGGGAAATTGGGAATAGTGTGCCAAGGGATGTGGCAGAAAGTAGATGCACAAAAACACTACCATCCAAACAACAACAAAATACAAGTAGGCCATTGTATTGGTTGGATCTCTGCTTTACAGAGGGCAGGGCTCATCCATGGTAGTATGAAAACTAAAACTCCCTATTCTTTAGGATGACATTAGATGCCTGGCAGAGTTAGTGGTAGAGCAGTAGGCATGAATGAGGACATGCTGCTTCCTTCCGAGTTGCTATTGAAGCAGTCTCTTCCTGGTGTTCAGATAGTGCTGCTGTGCAGCTGGAGATGTCTTTCAAATAAGATGTAAACACAAAGCCCCAATTTAACTGATCTATTTGAGGTATTTCTAGAACACCCAACTCTGTAGCATAGACTCCAAAGATCCCACTGCGTTCCTAACCAGGGTGGGAATGTTGACTACAATTTCCCAGCCAACTGGATAATTCCAGCTGGCTAATTACATTCTGCCTACCTACCCACTTTTCAATAAGAAAAGCTGTTCCTCCCCTGCTGTTTAAAACGATCATGTACTGTTGCTGTGTGCTGTTAATTATTTGGTGCATTTCATTCCAAAAGCCAGTGGCATACCATGGGCAGCAGTGGGAGGCCAAACCCAGACCCCTGGACACTGGCCTACAAGGGGGCACAGTCCAGTCCTTCACCAGGTGCAGGAAGGGGGGGCACAGGAGGTTTTGAGGGGCGCAGAGCCTCCTGTGCCCCCCGCCCTCCATGACGGGCTGTCCCAGAGTGCACTTACCTGCCGCCTCAGCCCCGCAGCCTGGTGCCGGCTCAGATGATGCGGCCTCAACCCCTGACCTGGGGAGGCGAGGGCTGGGGCAAGCTCTTCATGATGCATGGACGGGGGGGGATGGGGCACAGGAGCAGAAGCAGCTACCCCTCAGCCTCCTGTGCCCCCTGCTCATCGTGAAGAGCTGACCTGGCACTGCCCCCAGGCCGGGGGGGTGAGGCCAACCCCCATCCGAGCAAGCACCGGGCTGCAGGGCTGGAGCAGTGGGTAGGTGCAAACAGGAGGGCATGCCAGGCCAGCCCTTTTTGATGGGTGCAATGGGGGGGTGGCACAGGAGGCTCTGAGGGGCACCCATCAGGACCTTCACCTCCCAGGCATCATGAAGGGCCAGCTCAGCCCCCCTCCCCAAGCTGGGGGGGTGAGGCCGCCCCATCCAAGCTGCTGCCAGGCTGTGGGGTTGCAGCTGCAGCGGGAGAGGTGGGCGCCCTGCAGCAGGTAAGTGTGGGGAGAAGGGAGGCAGTGGAGCCAAGCCTACATTTGTGCCCCCTCCCCCCCATGGGTACAGACCCGCCCTCCCCAGGGCAGTTGGGGGGCAGCGCAAGGACCCCTCCTGCCCAGCGGGGGGTGAGGGGGTGCAAATGAGGGCTTGGTCCCCGGGCACTGGAGACCCTTGGTATGCCACTGCCAAAAGCAGATGATTTCACTGGTGGATAGAAATAATCCCTGGGTATTCTTTATACATAGATGTGTAAAGCGCTTTGAGCCTTCAGAATGAAAGGTACTAACTATATAAATATAAAATCACTGTAATTAATTCACACTTCTGACTAATGTTTATACTGCCCACTGACAACTTTAAACAGGCTTAGAAAGTAAAAAATCTGTTCTTTCTTTAAAAAATAAAAGCAGTCAACTACTAGCGGGGTACCATATGAAACATGACTTTACAGGCCTGATTCTAGCTATGGCCAGCGGGATCAGACTCTTTTTCTTGCCTTTGTTCAGAGACTGTGAATGAAACAATGATAACAAAAGCATTCAATAAAAATGTACAAGCTCTGCATTAGACGCTCAACCTCATGCTCTGTAAAAGATGCATCAGATCTGTACTCCGTTTAAAAATATATATTTCTTTCAAGTCTGGGAGCTTCAGATATTTCCAGATTAATCAATCAGAGAAGAAAACAAATATATCTTTCATTAAAACCGATTCACACCATGTCATAGTTAATTCTATAAAATCATCTTTTCATTATTCCTCTGAGAAAACTGTCGCGGGCCTTTCAGATGGTATTGTCAGCTTAACCCTGATATTTGGCAGCCATCCGGAAATCATGTGACTTCAGGTTAGCGCTTTTGCTCCATTCTGAAATCTTACTGACCATAAATTAGAAATAAAAATGCTGTGAGAACTATGCATCCAGAGTGATGCAGTTGTTATTAGACTATTAATACTTTAGTAAAGTATGAAATATTAATCATTGATATTACTCCTGCATATGCACTCTCAGATAGACAAACTTTTGTCCCTGTTTAGGTCTCATGCTTAAAGCTGTTTTTTAAATAATGTATGATAGTAACTTGAGTCGACCTCCCACCAGCATTGTATATAGAAGACAGCAGAAGAGGGGTTTTGGCTAGGAAAATGTGTGGCCATGACCTGGGATAGTGCCTGGCCCAGTGTGTGACTAAGGGTGGTTCTCTAATCAGGGCATATAGAAGGAGGTTCGCTTTCATTATTGCCTGAGGGAATCCATGTTTTAGCACCAGCTGAATATTTTTCAAGGTAATTCACAGCTCAGAGGCCGCTTCTGTCATCACCCAGGCCCAGACTACTGGTCTGCTCTATTTTGTACCATTACCATTCTAACCAGCCATTTGAAGACTGCAACCTGGGGATTCCCCTACATGGAAGGCAGAAATACTATAGGCTCCTATACCACACTCACTCCTGGCTTTGGCCAAGAAAAGGGGCATGGGCCCCCCATGTTACCTAGGTTCCTGCCAACCCAAAGCACTTGGTAACTTTACTCAGTGCGAGGTGGTGTCAGAAATTAAATCAAATGGAGATAAGGCCAGCCAATAGATGGACTGGTAGACACAGTATAACACAAGAGTCCTCTTACTTTAAAGCTATAGTTTACTTAGGCTCAAGCACTTACACTTGTCCACAGCACGTATTAAAACACCCCACCCCTCAACTCTCAATTATTACAGAAGTTTAGGGTGGCTTTCAAGTGGAAACAGTGACGCTTTCAGATTGGCTTGATCTTCCAGCTGTCGTTGGAGGATCCCAAAGCTGTGTCCAAGAAGAGATCCAAAAAGTCCAAACCTCTCCCCCCCAATTTATCTTTGTTATTAGACAATAACACATCAAGAAAAAAGGCTTCTTGGGCAAGCAGTTTCAAAAGCTAATCAAGAGGTCACCTCAGAGTGTTAATTAACTGGATGTGTTCCTACAGAGTCTGCGTATCTTGAAGCCCAGACAAACATCTCCCAGAGGGCATGCATAAATAAGCTTATTGGGCTTTTCCTGAAACACAGATGCCATCACGTCCACCAGAGCATCAGGGTGGGGGTGCAGAGTGAGGCGAAGGTTGAGCAAGGAGCTCCCCTATCCTCCCGCTTAGTCATGTGAAAGCTGCATAAGCCTGCAGAAAGGCCTATCGACTTCAGCTGCTACTAGCAACGAATACGATAATCAAGTGGTCCCTGGCCCTTCTATCAGTCTATCAAAATCTCCCCATACACCCAGGTCTCTATGCGTTGGCCAACCCCAACCGTTGCAATGATTTTCTGGACTGTGGAAATTTAAGCATTAGAGTAGCCGTGCAGGTGTTCTAGGTTATGGCTCCAGACTATTCCCAGAATCACGGTTGTGCAGTATATAGGTGGCTTAAAAATACAGAGAAAACAGCTGCGATGCAGCCCTGGATCTGAGCCTTACTGTAGAGTGCAGGTTGAATTCTCTGTGCTCAAGTGTGTCTTTATGACCCAACACATCATAGGGTGCGGCGCAGAGGTGCGCAGTCTTCTGCATCACTACCATTGGACAGAGCAAGATATTGGCTGCCCCCTGGTGGGGTCAGCTTGCTGGGTGGTTGAGAGGAATGGCGACGTCATGGCCCTAATCCACTTCTCCATAAGTACGGGGAGGCAAGCGCCATTCTTGGTGCTAACATGGATTTTGCTCTTGTGCGAAAGCTAAGAGACAGAACTGCCACTGTGCCTGACTTTCTGGGCACATCCACAAGGCTCTGTCCTTGCCCCATTCTCTTCTCCCTCATCTCTGGGTAACCTCGCCCACAAACACAAATTCATCTGGCATCTCTGCATGACAACTCACAGACCTACCTCTCTATCCAGACTTGTCTCTTTCTGTTCAAACTAAAATCTCAGCCTCTGTCTGTCATCTTCTTTTGGATGTCAAGCCATTATCTCAAGCTAAATATTGCTAAAACAGAGCTCCTCATCATCCTCTGCCCCCACAAAGTCTTTCCCTCTACATGCTTTTTGGACCATTCTGGATAACATCATTCTACTGTCATGCACACCAGTTACTTGGGCGTCATCTTTGATTCAGACCTCTGTCAAGGCTTTCACAAATACATGGTAACTAAATCTTACTGTTTCTTTCTGCAGAACTGTTGGGATTCCCCCCAAGACCTTTTACACTCAGTTTATCCATAAAATCTCATCCAATTCTGGGAGTACACTTCATCCAGCTCTCTGAGATTCAAAAATTCAGTCTGACTCCAACTCATCACTCAGGTTACTTTATTAGGCATGTATCAGCTCCAGATACAAGGGGGATTGGTACAGGATGACACCACAGTTCCAAAATACGTTACACATTAAACCATTTATATAATTTTTCCTAATTACTAACAGCTCAAATCTATTTGGCTTGGACATAGTACAGATCTTGGAAGGACCAATCACGTATGTCCTCACCTTGTCTACATTTCAAGCCGATCAGTTCAGGGTGTTCCCACTTACCTCAACCAGCCCCAAACTACTGTCTTCTGCACACAGCCTGTCACAACACTGTTTGCAGTTTAACCTTGCACTCAGTTCAAGCCGTATGCAAGTTTACTCATCATCTCACATCTCGCTTACTGCAACCTCCTTCTTCTGGCCTTTGACTTACAAACAGTCTTGCCCCTCTCCTGTTCATTCAGAATGCTGCTGCAAAGACCATTTTTTTCACCGATCACTGTGACTAGACCACCCCTCTATTTGAATCCCTCCTCTAGCTCCCCCTTCTCCATTGCATGAAACATAAGCTGCTTGTCTTCATTTTCAAAGCCCTTCAGAGTCAGTCCTCACCCTACTTATGTCTCACTCGCTTCCAAGCTGTGGATGCTCGCCTCCTATCAATCCACTTGTTACATTTTCAAACACTGTGCTTTCTTCCTCGCTGCCCCACATGCTTGGGAGGACCACCCCCATCAACAGCCACAAAGCTACCTCATTATACACCTTCTAAATCCTCCTCAAAGCTCTCCTTTGCCATGATGCCTGCAAAAACTTGACAATGTTTAGGTCACTGGTGTGCTGAGACCACTGCCACACATGCTGACCAATGCTTTCTTATGTTTCCTTGTACTCTGTAACCACTGGCTGTTTCTTGTCTTTTACTTAGATTGTAAGCTCCTGGGGGCAGGGATATTCTTTTGGTTCTGTGTTTGTATGACACCTAACACAAAAGGATCCTGGCCCATGAGTAGGGCTCCTAGGCACTGCAGTAATACAAATAACAATAATGACCCCTACACAGAGGGACAAATATGAGTGTGAAGTTATTTGCAACCTTGCATACCTGCAAAGAAGCAGGCACAACCAAACCATCTAGTTAAGGGTCACTGTCCTGCACAGAATGGGCAGTCTACTCATGGCTCTCTTGGTGTTGCCAGTTCTGAGATCAGAAAAATTACCCTTTCCCGTCCACTACTGTGGATGCCATCTTGTGTCTCGATTAATGGAATGCACACTCCAGGAGTAATATTCTATCCTCACTGAAGCCAATAGGAATTTTGTCATTGATTTCAGCAGGGCCAGGTGCGATGTGGTATTAAAATATGACCTTGCACATCATTGTTGCTACCACTGTTACATAATTGCAACAAATCTTATACAAAGTATGTCATGTAAAATATTAGTGGAAGAGTTATGATTTGCTGTGTATGATTATCTTATTTATGTGCACGTATCATCTTTGTATCTGAAGTTATAAATATGACTTTTCATCTGGATTTCAAATGCATTTGCTCCTGAGATAACACTTGTTTGTACCCAGTATAGCTATTTTGTGAATGAACAATTCCAATTGATGGCTCATTAAGGGATACTTAGCTTTCACCCTGGGTCATAAAAGGAGTTCATTCCTGCCTGGTGAGCCTTCCTGTGGACTTTTCAATCAATTAATAGGCCATGGCTGCTCTTATGACTCAATAAAGCATGCAAGGACATGTGACTTGCTCATGTGACCCTGGATTCCATCTTGTTTCTAAAACAATGGGCATCCACCCACATGGCAGAGGGTATTTAAGGCCCTGAGAAGATCTCTACTTTGTCTTCATTTCCTGCTTCACTTCTCTGGACTGAATTTCTAACAAAGAAGCTCTAGACAAAGATTGATGAGCCCCAAGCTGGTTGGGTAATTTCCACAGACTTTGCCAAATGAAGAACTTTGCAACTCAGTTATCATCTCTACTCTGAAACTGACGTAAACTTCTATCCTTATCGGTGTGTATATGATCCTTTAACCAACCCTCTCTCGTTTGAAAATAAATATTAGTTTGGATGATTAGCACTGGCTTTAAGAGTGTCTTTGGGTAAGATCTGAACTATTCATTCACCTGTTCGGTAATGTGTCCAGTCCTTTGGAATTGGTAGAATATATATATCTTTTTTTAACATACAACAGATAAAGATTTTTGGTCATCCTCATCATATTTGATTAGGCTCTCTGGATGGAGGTCAAAGGGCTGGATGTCTTCAAGGGACTTGTATTTTTATCTTCTGTATAACCAGTGAGGTGATCAGAAGCTGTTCGTTGCTGGTTTGGTATATCTTATGGAAGAAAACACCAGTATCGGGGGTCTGCCTGCCCTATTCTTTGCAGTTTTGCCCTGTTTAAGCAATCTCAGTGTGGCTCCCCTAGAGGCTACTGTCACACCAGAATTTCACCCCAGATCTTCATGTACCTCAAAGGGAAAACCTGCCTTATTGCTCAACAGAAAGGACTAGAAGAGCAAGACCACTGAATGCTACTCATTGCTCTACTGCTCTGAAGTAACCTCTACAGATAACATGCATTTGGACTATGGCTCTGTACTTGCTATTTTTGGTATGTTGTAAGATGGGTTGGAGCGCGTCTCTGGGCAGTAGAAAAGGAGAGAGTAAAGGGAGCCTGTTGCTGCCACCTGGGAGAGGAACCAGAGGAGGGATCCTCCGAATTAATGAAAATCCCTTGTTATGAGCTCATTGCAAGGAGGCAGAGGGGGCACTGGCCTGGAAGCCTGGATTCTATTCCTCTGTCACTGACCAGTTATGTGTCCTTGGGCGAATCACTTCACCTTTCTGCATCTGCTTCCCCATTATTTGTCTTGTCTATTTAGACAGTATGATATTCAAGCAGGGACTGCCTCTTCCTATATGTATGTACAGTTATCCAGCACAAGGGGGCACTGATCTTGACTGGCATTACTAACAACAGTGCAAAAGGCTGGGCCATTATCCCTTAAGAGGGATGATGTGTAACCCTCCTCTCCCAATCTCATGTGAGGTTTTTCACCTCACAAGAAATAAAGAATTAATGTCACTGTAGAACAGAAACAAAGCCTCCAGAAAACTCACATTCTGCCACAGTATACTCCCTTTTATCTTAACATTCAAGCCATGTTCATCAAAGGGTTCATGAACCAAGATGAAACTCAGTGTGAGCCTATGGCTGAATTTTGGGCTATAAATTGGATCAGACACTTTTTTTTTTAAACCACAAAAGTTTGGTGCAGCACTACTTACATTATTCTGTACATTTTTACTACTTTTATTCATGATCCTGTGGAAGTTTCTGGCAATTTCGATATATTAAAACCCATTTAGACAACATTAAACTGAGAATTCACAACTGTATAAATTTAATACCAATTACTCTTATTCCCTTGTCATCTTCTGGTTGTAATCTAAAGTACTTTCAAAATTGGCATGTTTAAGAGGTTATAATTCACTTGACAGCTGTAGCAACTGTGATAATTAAAGGAAAAAATAACTGGTGTTATTTTTATGTTCTTTTTATTATAGTTCATGTTTAAGATTTTTTTTTAAGGTTGAGTTCATTTTTTCTCTGCTACCTATCTGCATACATATTTGGCCCCCATTATCATAGTTCTTGTGCCTCCCAAGAATTTAAAAATAGAAATAATATCTTTATCTCCTTTCACAGTTTATAGGAGAAATAGATTCAGAGAGTTTAAGGCCAGAAGGGACCACTAGATTAAGCTGCCATCCTGGCCATAGAATTTCATCTAGTTACTCCTGTATTGAGTCCAATAACTTATGTTTGACTAAAGCATATCTTTCAAAGCAACATCTCATCTTGATCTAAAATATCAAGAGATGGAGAATCCAGAACTTTCCTCAGCAGTTTGTCCAGGGGTTAATCACTTTCACTATTAAAAGTACATCCTTATTTCCAGTTTGAATTTGGCTGGCTTTAACTTCTAGCCACTGGTTCTTATTCTGCCTTTCTCTACTAGATTAAAGAGATTTTAGGGTACCTTCATGGCGAGAAAATACAGGGCACTATATACTGTAACCAAGTCACCTCTTGATCTTCTTTCTGGTAAAATAAACAGATGGAGCTCTTTAAGTTTCTCACTACAAGGCATTTTTCCTACCCCTTGAATCATTTTTGTGACTCTTCTCTGTATCTGCTCCAATTTTTCAGCATTTTAAGTGTATACCAGAAATGGACACCGTATTTCAATATCGATCTCACAAATACCATCTTTAAAAGGTAAAAAGATCTCCCTACTCCTATTCAGTATTCCCCTGTTTATACAGCACAGGATTGCACTAGAGTTTTTTGCCACAGCATCACATGGGGAGCCTGTTGGGTTAAGAATACCAGTGTGTTTATGCTCCCTATTCATTATTAATAAAATTCCCCATTTAGTGATTATTTCTGTTGATTAATAAAATGGAGTAGGGTAATTGCCATCTTGAAAAGGCAAAAGACAACTGAGACTCCATCTTGGAGGTCTTCTTCCCTAGTTATTCCTGCCCTTTCTGGGTAAAAGTGAGAAAGAAAAAGGCAGGAAGGAGTGTATAATCTGCCTGGCAACAGAACTCTATATATTGTGGCAAGTTGGACAGTTTAGGGCTGTCCATTCTAGGGGCAGCAAGGTGATGTCGCACGTAGGAGCAGTGAAGAGAAGAAGAAAGGCCTCTAGAATAACATCATGGATAGCCCCCACACAGAAGACCAGCTTACTTGCCTGCAGTGGTTCTGGAAACCATCATCAGGATCCTGGTCTCATTGTCCTGGGAGGTCGTGAACAGCACCCTAGGAGGAGAAGAAAGACCATAAGTACATCACTCTGACTTTGGGCCTGGGTAATTTGGGAAGCCTGGAGTTCAGCTCCACCTTGTTACATCCCTGAGAGACCCCCTGTTTGTTGTTCATCCCCTAAATAAATTATTCCTTGTTTTACTTTATTTTCAGTCTTTGATATTTATCCACTTAACTACTCTGACTATAGATGTGATAATGGGACCTAGACACTTACCTTTTTAATTGTTGGTGGGAGGGTTAGGTGTCTCCTATAGAATATGTTTATTTTTTCCAATGAACCCATGCTGAGCTGTTTGTCCAAAGTGGTGGATTCTCCATCTCTTGACATCTTCAAATCATGACTACCTGCTTTTCGTTTAGTCAAACACAAGTTGCTGGACTCAGTGCAGAGACAACTGGGTTAAATTCTATGGCCTGCATACTACAGCAGGTCAGACAAGATGATCTACTGGGACCTTCTGGCCTTAAAATCTATGTCTCTCTGCTTTTCAGGATACAGTCCCCATTCTGTAGGTATAGCCTACATTCTTTGTTCCTAGATATATGACTTTCCATTAAGCTGTATTGAAACACATTTTATTTGAATGGGCCCAGCTTACCACATGATCTAGGTTGTTTTGTATGACTGCACTGTTACCATTATTATTTACCATTCCCCCAATCTTTGTGTCATCCCCAAACATTGTCAGTAGGATTTATTTATTTACTACTAGATCACTGATAAAAATATTGAATAGCATCAGCCCTGGGACTGAAAGTTGTGGTATCCCACTACAAACACCCCCATTCTAGGATGATTACCCATGACAACTCCTTTTTTAAATCTGTCACCAGTTCTTACTGCCTTTAACATGTGCTTCATTGCTATTGTATCATGCTAATTATTTAATATGACAGTCATGTGGTACTAACTAAAATGCCTTGCAGAAGTCCATGTATATTACATTTACACCATTACCTTTATCAACCAAACTCATGAAAGCATAAAATCAGATTTGATTGACATTTTCCATAAAATTTGGGTAATATATAGTTTGGGGATGCAGGGAATATGTATGTGTGTGTGTGTGTTTGTAAAAAAAAAAAAAATATATGGGTGATAACTTGGATCAATCAGTTTTGCATTTGGACCATGACTCAGCAGTCCATTCCCTATTTAGCAAAGCACTTAAGTACATGCTTATCTTTAAGCATGTGCTTAGGCACCGCTTCTTCTGTGCCTTGCTGAATAGGGACATTAGTTCTAAATGTGCTGAGATTAGTGGTCATATTTATCTCATCTGGTAATGAGTGCCAAAGTCTAGGTCCACTTCCTGCAAAAAGTTATGCACTTACTTAACTTTACTACCCTGAGATGTCCCATTGAACTGCACATACAAGTGAAGTTAAGCGCATGTAAATAGTTGCAAGAGTGGTGCTTTAGTGTCCACATTGCATTGACAGTGGCAGGAATGGAACCCATAATTCACAATTGCTAGCACCATCAGCAATGGTGGAAGCCTAATGCAGACAGGGTTACTTCCTTTTTACGATTGTCATATCTATCCTTACAGGGGTTAGAAAACACGAGGACAATAATGTTTGAACATGCGTATTCTACAGTTGGCCCAGTGGTGAACTCCAGATCCCATTTTTGCCATTGCAGACGAGACCCAAAGGAACTAACCTCTGACAAGGCTTAAGAATATCTCACCTTCCAAAAGTAATTACTCCCACTGAGAAGAGTTGTTATTAATGAAGCTTACTATTTTCAGTGCATGAAATCAACCTTTTCCTTTTGTGTGTACTTGGGAAAGGATCAAATTGTTACAATTGTTGAATTACCAGATTTCTAGTATCCATTTAATATAAGTTACACTTGATCTAAAGAGCTTGACGGTATTTAACAAACTTTAATCAATTAAGCCTTCTATTGTGACACCTCTGTGAGGCAAGTACGTGAGTGAATACTGTATCCATTTTACAGAATGGGAACTTGAGGCACTGATCCAAAGCTCACTGAATCAGTGGGAGTCTTCCCATTGCTTCCAATGTGCTCTTTGACACGGCGTCAAAGTCAGGAAGCGGGCAGTAAGTCCAAGGAATATTCTTGAAGATCACACACCTTCACTGATGCAGCAGACTTGGAAGCAAAGCTCATGAGCCTGTTCCACCTGTAAGATTTCTCACCTCAAGGCAATGCAATGGAATGAAAGATGGAGAAAGTTTTTAAAATGATGGGCAATAAAAGTGATCTTTCGTCATGGTCAGAGCAGTCCCTCCTTTCCATTTTATTACTGTTTCTCACTAATTTTTGTAATTGATTTTTACAGTAGTACAGTATTTAAATGTCTGGAAGGTGATGTGGTCCAGTGAGTTCAGCAGGAGACTATGGGCCCAATTCCCATAGCTGTGCACTCACTATAACCAATTACACCTGTGAAAAGCAAGTGCTAGGTGACTATGACGCATGCCATTCTGATCTGGTAGCATCATATACCTATTTTACAATCCCTTGGCACTGGTGTAACTGATCACCCAAAGGGCAAGCAATAGGGAATCAGTCTCTGTGAGTCAGGATTCCTGGGCGCTGTTTCCAGCTCACTGTCACTTCTTTGCTACTAATGGTGAAAAGTACCCAAACTGTACAGTGAAAAAACGGGACACTTTTTTGTAAAGTATTCCAGACAGCCCAAGTGGGAGGGCTAATATTCCGTGCAAAATATTTGTGTCAGTCTCTGCTCCTGAGCACTTTCTAGACACAACTGCAGCAGGCAGGCAGTGTAGGAAAATGAGTTCACTTCATTTAATTACCTGGATGGCTGAAAGCAAATGTGTGCTAGACTGTTACATGTGTAACTTTAAAAAACTGATTAGCTACTTAGTTTTTCAATTGTGCAGTCAGAAGCAATCACACTTTTTAAAATACTACTGTATGTATTTTACTTTGAGGCTCATTGTATTGTCTTTGTTTGGCTCTATTGACTAGAAGAATGTGTGCTAAGGTGCTTAAACTCTGTTGAAAACCATTATTTGCAGATGCATTCTCTTTTTAGCCCAATCTATCCCATGAGGCAAATCAAACTGACATATTTGACTTAACAAAATAAAGAAAAATGGAGCCACTCCTGACATAAATAACTTTCATGCTCCTTGCTTAAAAAGGAATCCTGAATTGTACACGGTTTCTTGTAGAAACGAAAGCCAGCTGAGCAATCTGAGTCATGTTTATGTCTTTCAGATAAGTAGCGAAGAGGGAACATCCTTTGAGGCAGACAAATGATCTGAGACAGCTCCCAAAAGGTATGATTACATATAAGCACCTGCTTGCTGTTATGATGATTCCGTCAAGAACAGTTGTGAATGCTTTTCTGAGTTCTGCAAAGCTATTAGCCTTAGTGAAGAGCAAACCAGCTCTTCCATTAAGTGTTACCCATTCTGAAAACCTCCACCAATGCTTCGGTACAATAGGATGTCCAGGTCTGTGTTTACAGGGTCCAAAGACCAGGCAGTCTGGTAAAAACTACACTCAGGCTACAGAATCACAAGCATCTCATCCTCAGTGAAGCTATTGGGCAATTGTTTGGAAATTGAAAATAAAATATTTTAACTCCAGAATCTAACAAATCTAGAGGACACCTTGACTGGCATCTATCTAAGAGCAGTATTGCCAGAACTCAACAATACATTGACAATGGTTTCTGGCAGATGTTCATCTAAATGGCCCATGAGGATCATTCAAGAAGCCCATTTTGTGGATTTTAAAGGAAGAAAGGAAGTACTTGGACAAAGATTGTGTGGCGTAAGGTCCAAACCCAGGTCATCCTTAGACTCAACAACACAGTAAATGGCAAAACACAGTGAGAACAACATCAGACTGACGGAAATTTTAAGGGAAGGATTTTATGCAGGATATGACAGTGAAAGGATGCCAAATAAACAAATAGTGAACATCAAAGAGTTGGATCAGTATGGAGCACGTGTTCTTAAATGACTGTCACAACTGTAACTATTCACAATAGATAAGCTTGGAAGGTTTATATTTTCATCAGTTAATGTCAGCAAATATCTATTTCACTGTACGCACACAAACCAAGAAAAAATTTCATCAATAATCATAGAAATTTATAGATAGGCAAAGAAAAATATTGCTAATTGAAGTTTGATTTAAGGATATTTACTTTGTATATTTTGACAAGTTGTGTTTTAACCATTACAGAGCTTGAACTTTTTAAATCTCAATGTCTACAGTGATTAAATTGTCTGACCACTCCATTAATTCCCCACAACTCTGAAAATTTAAATCAATACAAATAGAAAAAAATATTAAAAAACAAACATTACTATTACCCGTGGAACTTCTAAAAAATAAAAATTAGATTCTACCAAGCCTAATGACAGACTAGAAGGAGGGCCATAATCTATAACACAACCTATCCGTCTTACATTTTTTTATCCCTCTCAAAAAAATCAGTAAAAGATGACCTGAATAACGAAGTAAATAAAGGAAAGATAACAGGAAAAAATAACAAATTTCTTCACATTGTGAGGACACTGACACAGGACTTGTCACAAGTCATAGGACTTGTTTCTTGTACTGCTACCTCTTCATGTGTGAGTAACACAATGAAAAGTTGACATGTGTCTTTGGTAACTTGGGAGGAGCCAGGCAACATCTTTACATTTGAACATTGTAAGGAATGGAGTCTCAAATAGGTCCTGGTTTGCAGCCAGACCCATCCCTTCCGCATGTCCCCCTTCTTTCTCCTCACTGTTCACGGGAGAGGTCTGTGTCTCAGGCTCCACCATGGTATCCACAGTGCTCTGCGGGGCACTAGTATCCACCAAGTTGGGCATGCAGTTTGTTGTAAAAGCAGCAGGTCTGCGGCTCAGCACTGGATCCACTGTTGGCCTCCTTCGCCTTATGGCATGTCTGTCACAGTTCCATCACTTTCATGTGGCACTGCTGTTGATCCTTTGTGCAATCCTTTCATAGATGCCCACATTTCTACACTACTGATCTGTAGCTGTGCTTGCAAAGCCGCTTCTTTCCAAGGGCCCAGGAGATCCCATACCTCCTGTCCACTCAAGGCAGAAGAATGTCTAAATTGTATCCAGTATGGTTGGTTGGGCAGCTGCACACAACAAGAGAGGGCAGCTAGGTGTGCTCGCCAAGCTGGGCATTTAGGGAAAGACATTTAAAAAATACACAGGGTGTTTTTAGGGGGGAGTGGCTTCCAGTGTTTTTGACCCTGAGCAGTGGAGTTCCCTATTGCAGTCAGTGTCAGGCATTGCGGGACACCTGCTGGAGGACTTGTTAGGATCAACATAGGTCACACAATGTCTACACTTGCACTGCATCAACTACAGTATGTCCACCATGGCTCATACTGGGGAGAGGTGCTTTTCTGTACCATCACAACAACTGGGTGCTTACATCTGCAGAAGACAAATTTGAGTACACATATGCATAAATACGTTGACACAAGGCAACTTATATCAACCTTATTCTGTAATGTATATCAGCCCTGAGAGGCATAAGCAAAGGTAGATGACCCTTTTCAACATAAACTAAGGATTTATCTTCATTGCTGTGTTAGCTTGAGCCCTTAATACAACTCCTGTCCACACACAAAAATCCTTCATTTGAGTTAAGTGGTGCTTTAAACTTGAACATCAGGGGTATGGGTTGAAGCTTGAGTGCTGTTGATGCTTAAGCTAATAACATAATATGGATGCACCTAGAGTTCACGTTAGCACAACTCATCAATTGCTAATCAAATCACTCTGTGTAGCTCAAGTGTTTCAGTGTGGCCTCTCTCACTTGAGCTAGGCTAGCTGTTTGAGGAGCAAATGTAACCAATGTCTTGTGTCTGGGGAACATACTTATTTAGCACATGCCCTTAAAACCCTTTTTTGTGAATCTCCCATTAAGCCCTACAAAAAGTAAAAGCTGCCCTCCCTCAGTGGAAACCCTGAAGGGGAACAGGGGTGATGTTATGACAAATTCCCAAATCCAAGCACAGTAACAAAGCACCAATCACAGTTCCACAAGGACAGTACTCCTCGCTTCATGCTTGTAACCCAGTGACAATTCCAGTTAATATCCACAAAGAATCATATCTGCTAGAAAGGAGTGGGGAGTGGTTTTTTGTCTGTGTGATGCTTCTGAATTTTTAGATTTGTGTGCTACATAAATACATGCATACATACAGGTCTTTTGTGTCCTGAAGGTGTAGATGGGGCAAGGAACCTAGCCAGAGGGAACAAAAATCTAGCCTAAAAGTGCTATCAAGAAAGCCATTGAACTACAGGCTACGGTTCCCAGTTGTAAAGGAGGGACGTACAAGTAGGCAATGACTCTCGGTCTAAATATGTTGCACATTAGAAAAGAGATCTGAAATAAACTGTTATCTGGAGCTTTTAGGTGGCTCTGGACCTAGGGGCAGCTCTATAGCCATCACTCAACCAGGCAGTCCCTGATCCCAAGCAGAAATATCAGGGGAAGCTCTACCATAGATGGCAAAGGGCAGATGGATTATTGGACTTCCAACTCTGGTGCGGGGCGGGGAGGAGCTGAGCGTTTGCAGTGAAGTTCCACATTTGCTGGAGAGAAGTAACTAGCACAGCTGTGATTGTGCTTCATGCCTACAGTGTCCCAGATTCACTATTCGGAACACCAAAATTGCACAGGTTCAGATGTTTCATACACATGTAAAAAGCACATGTGCAGATAAAGCTACCTATTTCAACAGCATGCCAGAGTTGGGCTATTAATGTGTAGGATATTTTGACACTAGATCATCAATAGCACAACCAACTTATGTCACAGTAAAACCTTTCCCCGTATCTGGCCAGGCTCATTGATAAATAGCCACGTGAATAGAGATGGAAAATAGTTTGCTAACAGGCACCAATGGAAAAAGCCCTTGATCACAAGAGAGTGACTGAAATGAGCAAAATAAATTAATAAGGAAGGCCATCTTCCCCTCCCTCTCACTGCACTAATAATACATAGATAAAGCTTTATGCCAATTTTTGATTTAACAAAGTGCTCTCAGTCCTTCCATCCTACTGAATACTGATGTGACTACATATTTGTAAGGAAAGTGACTAGCATAAAAGGTATATAATTGAACCTCAGGGTTACAACACCAGAGTTACAAACTGACCAGTCAACCACACACTTCATTTGGAACCGAATTACGCAATCCGGCAGCAGCAGAGACAGAGACAAAAGAACAAAAACAAAAAACAAAACCCAATACTGTACTGTGATAAACATAAGCTACTAAAAAATAAAAAAATAAAAGGAAAGCAGCAATTTTCTTCTGCATAGTAAAGTTTCAAAACTGTATTAAATCAATGTTCAGCTGTAAACTTTTTCAAGAACAATGATAACATCTTGTTCAGTTACGAACATTTCAGAGTTACAAATAACCTCCATTTCCGAGGTGTTCATAACTCTGAGGTTCTACTGTACGTAGTTTTGCCTCCATGTTTTGTTTGCCTTGGTCTCATTTTGAAGCGTTGAAATTTGTACCTCTTTTTTTCCTGTTGTAGATTTTAAACATGCTACAACAAAAAAGAGCCGATCATATAACCCAGATCAATTAATGTTCCCATACCGTGTAAGGAAATCGGGTAACCAAGTCAAGTGTTAAATTCCTCTCAGCAGCATGCATTTCCTAGCATGCATAACCTTAAAGGACATACTTGAAGTGGCTTGGCTAGCTGTAATTGACAAGGGATTAGACTAATCTTGGGTTTCGCACACAAGGTTGGACAGGAGAAGCTCATTTTTGCTTATTTGTGTTTTCTGTACCAGTGGAACGTCTGACATGTTTGCAGACTGGTAGTGGAGGTGTGCACATTAACAGGAGCAGTTAACCAGCTTTCTCCAGTTGAACAAGAGCTGGAGTAATCATGAGAAGCAAAGGATTGTGCTGTATGCAGTTTGTTGCTCTTACAGTCTGAAGGCTTGTCTTCACTGCAGAGTCAACTCAGGTTTTTACCCGAGTTCTGCCCCTAATCCAGCTCCTACCAATATACAAAAACTTCATATCCTAGCATGTTGGAGCTTTACACCCGAGCTAGCTGGCCAGTCAGGGGCTGTAGACTAACACGGTGGTGCTGCTTACATTTGGGCTGGTAACCCACCCACTTTGCAGTGTGAACGCAGACTAAACCACGCAAGTGCTGATAGTTCTTTCGTTGCCTTCTCACAATGCCCCCCATGTGCCCAGAAGCACAGACACGTTCTCCCACAATTCACAGGGAAAGATTTATGAAGGAGCTCACCTTAAGGTAGCTCTGAGAACCAAAGCATATGACCACAGAAGCCTTAGCATCCCACACAGGAGGATGGGGGGAAGCTTCAGTGTGGATGCAGTTGGGTGAATGCACTCAAGTTTGACTTGTAGGGTGACTGCTCAGACCTGAGCTAGACTAACCTAGGTGCCAATCATGTGTGTTAAGTGTGCAGTGAGGACATACACTGAGGCTTTGAGTGGACTGAATCTTCTGGAACCCCTCTTTTATGCTTTTCAGAGATAATCTGTTCAGTTGTTATTTTACTTCATTTTTTAAATGATTAAATCAGGGGGCATTTCCAGCGCTTTAAATTAGCCAACAGTATTGAGGCTGCCTTTGTATCTTTGGCTTCCTAGATACCTAAAAGCCCGATCCAACTCCCATTAAAGTCAATGGACAGAGTCTAATGGATTTCAGAAAGAGCGTTAGATCAGGGCCTAAAGGTCTATTCCTAGGCATGGTCTACACCTAAAACTTAGGTCCACCTAGCTACATCACTCAGGGCTGTGTAAAATTTCATACCCTATGCAACCTAGTTAGGTCAAAATCACCCCCATTGTAGATGCAGCTAGATTGATGGAAGAATTCTTCCATCGACCTAGCTATCGCCTCTTGAGACAGTAGATTTAATACATTGATGGAAAAACCCCTTCTGTCTTTTAGTAAGTGTCTACACACTACAGTGCTACAACAAGCTGAAGCTGTAGCACGTGTAGTGTAGAGACGTACCCTTAGTCCCACTGAAATCAGTTATAAAACTCCCATTGACTTCACTGACAGATTTAGGCCCATAGCTCTAGATTAGAGGTCCCAAAACCGTGGTATGCGGAGGAATGTTCATGGGGATGCAGCAGGGCCTGGGTCAACATCCACAGGGGATGGAGAGGGAACGCCACCCAGCCCCACATTGCCCTGAGCTCTGCTCCTGTCCCAGCCTCGGCGCTTGCAGCCCTCTCAGCAACTAGCCATCACCTGCTGACTGTGGCCCTGGTCCCAGGTACAGCCCCCCAGCCGCGACAGTGGCAGCACTTCCAGCCCCAGCTGGAGAGGGGGTGGGGACCACAGACAGAGGTAAGGTGAGGCACAGGGTAAAAAGTTTGGAGACCATTTCTCTAGGCTCTGTGCTGAGAAATGGACTTTCTCAAAGTCAAAGGGCAGGGTGCTCCCCAATCTGACTTTTTCAGGAGCCATAGTGCTGAGTGGGGTATAAATACGTATACTGATTAGATAGCCTGATGGCTACATAGATTTTCTAGCAATAGGGCTGGGATGGGATAGAAGCCGCTGCAATGGAGTTGCTGCCCTAAATCGGTGGGCATTGCAGCATTTGTCCAATATAACTCACCAAGTGTTAGGAAACACCCTCTAGTTCTTTAGTCGCCAAGTAAAGGCCTGCACAATTTCATTTAAAAATTCACTTTAAGACAGATAAGCTTTAAAAATTCAATAAGCTTCCACTGAATGAAAGGATGGATAACTTTAAATAGAAGCCACATGGAATTTTTGGAGTGTGCATTTTTTTTTTAAATGCCCGAGGTTGAGATTTTGGATGCCAAGCTGAAATGCAGAGCAAATCTTCACATCTGATTTTTAAACGTCCAAAAGTATCAGGTTGTATTTGCCAATTCTGACAGGCTTCTAGCTACAGGGGTTCTAGAGGACAGTCTATACAGCAGAAGGAGGGCACTATGTAACTAAAGACAGGACTGGGGGAAGTCAAATGATGGGGGCTCTATTACTAGCCTTATCACAGGCTACCTGTGACTTTGGCC
The DNA here is from genome assembly GCA_007922155.1 of Mesoclemmys tuberculata. Taxonomy (NCBI): domain Eukaryota; kingdom Metazoa; phylum Chordata; order Testudines; family Chelidae; genus Mesoclemmys; species Mesoclemmys tuberculata. The sequence continues at coordinate 65,080,464 of ML675624.1, read as the reverse complement.
AGATCACGGAGGTTATGTCTGCACTGCAACTAGGAGCATGGTCCCTCCCCCAGTCCAGGTAGACAGACTTGCATTAGCAGAGTTCATGGCAGTGCATTAAAAATAGCAATGTGGACATTGTGGCTCAAGCACTCAAGTTTAAGGGGTTGGGTGGACTAGACAGCCTGAGCTCCAGCCAGAACCACCCCATCCATATAGTTATTTTTAGTGCACTACAAGCCCCACTAGGGCCAGTCTGTCTATCTGGGCTGGGAGTCTCCCAGCTGCAACGTATGTAGACGTATTTGAGAGCCTGATACTGAATGCAGCAGAAAGACTCCTCTTAACTTCGTTGGGCTTTGGATCAGGTCCTTGGGGCTCAATGAACCATTATATGCACTGTACAGGGGAATAATGGGGTATAAAGTGCCCACTGCTGTGTGAATTAACAGCACTGCTGGTCTGTGAGCAAGGAGACATCAGCCACTACAGGGCTGGTACTGTCACTCCCAAGAAAGCATTTTTGAAGAACAATATAATTGCGGTTATTAGGTCAATTTAATATAATATATATGTTTTAACCTTCACTTTACCTGCTAAATTGGTGAGTCATGACCCATCAACACAGTCTCTTCAAAGTCTGCCAGCCTGGATGCTTTCCCTAATGATATTGCTTGCATTGTACATTGATATAGTGACAGCTGAGAAAAATGCTTATTCTCTGAAAGGTCAATGTACAGCTTAATCCACATCAGAGCGACCACTTTCTGCAGAGCCTCGTACAGAAACACAGATTTTAACCTTTTTACTTCTCAGCTTTTCAGACTTCTTTTCATTTACCATGCTCTGGACTGACATGCCACATATCTTACTTTATAGTTTTCCTTTCTTCTCTCTAAATGCTAAGTTTGGTGGATCAGAAAAAATATTCTACCCTCCTTGTCCTAAAGGATATCTGAACCGAAGACTGGCATTTCTCAGCTCTGTGCTAAACAATTCACAGAAATTGTATTGTACTGCATGTATATAGCATAGTGATCCTATGCTATTTCAGTAACAATCAAATTATTCACCTATGGTTTTTTACTACAAACAAAACTTGAATTCCATCCTTTCATGTTAATTGCAGTCAAAGTTATCAATAAGCAACTCAGATTGAAGTCAGCTTTCGCAGTGCAACAGTACACAAAAAAGGTGATATACATCAATGACAAATACATCAAAAGTTAATTTCTCATAATTAATATCCAATAAGTTCTCCATAAGCTATGTAGAGCATCTCATGCCAAATTTACATGCACAGCAGGACGATAATGTACTGTAGCAACATACCCTTTTACAGATTGAAAGTGTTTTTCAAGACAACGAGAGAAACAATTGTCTGGGTGGCCAGAAGATACCTGCAAATACCTAACTAAGCAATCAATAGAAAATCAGTACACAATACAACTGTACCACAGGATTGAGTCGAAGTTTATTTTGTGAATTACATAACAGTTCAGAACCTTTCAAATCACTTCACAAATCTCCCTCAGCGCAAGAGAATTAGACAGCTTCTCATAGTACATAAATAATGGTCAATGCTTCCCCCCCCCAAAAAAAACCAGTTTTGTACTGCATTTCAGGGGGATGAATGTAGATAATATTAAGATATTTAAAACTACCAACTACAGCTGGCAACCAAGGTAAATTACAATTTGATGAATGAAATGTATACGATGGGCTTTTTTGTTTTTTTTTACTCTATTAAGAAAGTAACATACCTGTGAATTGTCACCAGTTCTAGATGCATCATATTGTTCTGCTACAAAGAAGAGACATTCCTTCTTCTATTTGATAGGGCCAAATTCTTCCCTGATCTGTACTCCAAACAACCCAGCTGCAATCAATACATAGCATGGAATGCAATCCTGGGCCACATTTGGGCCAGACATTCCACACACAATATCACATGCACTGCTGTGTGTGCCTGGTGTAAATTATGAAAATAGTTTATGGTAAAAAAAAAACCAAAAACCAGTGAAATGCAGCCACCTTTGGGGTTAAGGGAAGAAGACAGGCAGAATACACTGTACAACAACAAGGGCATGAAAAGGTTTGATAAGCAACATGCAGGTAAATTAACCCCCCTATTGTTAAACAAATATAATGAAGAACAATCAACACCTGGGTGTTTAACACTCTGATCCTATCCCATCAATTAGAGTATTGTCATTGACTTCAATAAGAGCAAGATTGACACCTAATTTCTTACCCAATAAACAGATATGACACTATTTCTCTCAGCAGGATAAAGGAGTGAGGTGACCATGTCAGAATTTGAACCTGCAGTTTCAGACCTAACTAGTAGGCCATTATGCCATGCTTGCTGGATTTAATTACCAAAAATTGCCAGTGTGGTATGCTTGTCACATAAGCAGTATGAAGCACTAACTGATTGGAAAATGGTTCAGTTTGAATCCAGTAAAACAAATACGGTTACTTTCTATACCATGAATTTTATGCTATGCACTTAAAGCATTTGCAGGATAAGATATTTCAAAGCCACACATCGTTTGTGACCATCATCTATAGCTTACGAATGTGATCATTTGCACAGGAATCCATGCACGCTACATTGTCTCAATAAAAGTTAATTCTTACTCACTGATGTTAGCACTAAAATTCAGGAAAAGTGGACACTCATGCAATCATCTAATTGCAGCAGAGCTGAACAGAGGTGTAATCAGTAGAATTGTGTAAAAGTGGGTTTTTTTTATGAAAGTTTGTGCCAAAATTTGTCATATAATTCCAAGCCTTTTTGTATCCCACATATTTCTATTTCAACCCATGCCATGTTTGTCATTTCACATTTTGATTGGTTTGTTTTTTCAGGTTCTCATACGTGGGGCCAGAACCGGGGAATATTGCCCAAATGTGTGCATCTAAATGTGGCAAGACACTGTGTTATGTGTCTTTTTCCCCAATGCCACTCCTTTCCTGTTACCTGTAACTGTAGCCAAGCTACAGCCAAACAGAGTACTGCAAGTAATTTAACTGAGTAGGGTGACAGGAGATGGTGAAAGGGGATAGTGAACAATTAATTATTATAAGGCATAAAGATATTGACTGGATTCCTTAACTTGTCAATTCCAGGAAATCTAACATATGTTTGTTTATTAAACATGAAACCTTTTTTCTGTGAGAAAATATAATATTGGTTTTGGGTGACAGCTGGGCTCCACTGAAACACAGTTTCAGTCCTAACACTCCTTTAATGCAGTTATTTGTTGGAGAATTGTTCTATTAGTTCTGTTAACTTGTGCGTTAACAATAAAAAAAATAAAAAAAAAGGAAACATACTGTACAGAGTGATTTATTTTAAAGGAAAAATTCTTTAAGATAAATGATAGAATAATAATTCCTTCAAGCTCGTTGGGTAGTCCAAGCAAGGTCTTTAGTGAAATACTTGCCCCTAAACTGATACTTATTACTCTTTATAGTGCATAAATTATGGCTGTCATACTGAAATAATGTTCCGTTGTCTCCTTCATTAATTATTAGTCTATTCTAAGACATGGAAAATAACATGCCTGAATTTAAAAAAAAAGCAATTCCCAGTATCAAACTCACTACATATCAAATCCCAGAGTAAAGCAGCCTCAATACTGGAAAAAATACGAATGGTGCTAGTAATGGGATAACTTCAGTTTAAGGTCTGCTTTTAGTCAACATCTAAAAGTTTGAGTGCATATCCCAACTAGAGAAACTATACCATCTCCCGCCTTGCCCCTCTTCCTTTATAATCTCCATTCCCCAAAAAAGTTCTGGAATAAGTCCTCGACCAGATAACAACCACGTGATGTCATTTTAGGAGGAGGGAACTAGCCAGCAACCCCCATCTGTTGTCTTTGGCTTCTGGCATTTTTAGGCTTTCCCTCTCCCAAACAGGCCTAGCTAAATAAGTCAAAATGGCTTCTGCTGATGTTCCTGAGCACATGGGATTGGTTCAGCAGATGAGACAATCAGCAGAAATCTCACTGAGAAAACTGAGCCCCAGCTCAAAGCTTAAAAATTCACAATGAAAAGTTACACTGAAATTTCGGTACCAGAGAAGGAAAAAATAATTGCACATGCTTCCAATGAAATTTTAGCTACATGAACAAATTTACTGAAGAGACATTACATTTTCACAGACTGACAGAATTTTTAAATTCTCAACTACTATCCTTCTACTGTCCCCACATACCAAGGCCACTCATACACTAGTAATGCATTCTGGTAGCTGTAGCTACATGCCGCATTTTTGAAAATCTGGCTTCAAATATTTTAAAGAATGAGTCAGAAATCTGTAAATTGCTATAAATCAGATTGCAGTAACAACTATTGATGGGTGAAATGTGAAGGCCCTGGCCTTGCAGTCTGATCTGTGCAGGCAGATCACTGTGCTGCTGTGGAGTCCCAATGAAGTTCTGCTCAGAAGTCTGTCTAGATGGATCATATTGTCAGACTGGGGCCTACATTTGGATATGGACGTAGATCTGACATAAATCTGAACATCTCGAAACATTAGAAATTCAGATCTAGGGTTTCGAGGCCTGCTGCTAAGAGGTGCTGAGCACTCGTAACTCCATTTGACTGCAGATGAGCACTTCACAGGATCACATCCCTGGTTTGATCCATTTTAGAAATAGAGGCTGTTAACCTCATCAGGTGGGTCTTCAATGGCTCAGCCCTCCAGTGAAGCCACATAGTCAAGCATATGAACAAACCCCTTCAAGGGTAACAAAGGTCCAACAAAGATTTCCGCCATGCCCTGGTTGGTGTCTGCAACCCTGTTTCTGGGCTTAGTTCTCAGCCCCTTCTAGGCTAGCTTTATGTCTGCCCCTGCCTTGTGAAGACTAGTCCCACCAGAGCTTTCTTCCTGGAGACTCTTTGCCTTTTGCAGTTCTGTGTTTTCCCAGCTCTCCAGCCAAGTCACTTCTTATCTTCAGTCCCCTTCCGGGGTAATACAGTCCAACAAATAGCTGGCCCTCTCCAAAGTCTTCAGCCCCATCCCTGGGCCTGTTTAAACTTCTAGCCCCTTTCTTGGACTTTTAATGCAGAGTTTTATCCTCCTCCTGACTTGGCTATGCCCAGTGATGATATCCCAAATTTCCAATGACCAGTTCTATAAAGGCAGGTGATATTTAAGAACCTATTCTGAACTTCGGACTACTCTCCGCCGTGAAATTGACTCTGCCTTGTCAATTTCGGCAGCGGAGGGGGAGACTCGGCATCGCAGCAGAGAATTCAAAACCCCACCAGCGCCCCGCAGAGCGCGACAGGGGAGGCGCTAACAACCGGTTCGCTACATTTTTTTAATTTTAAGAACCGGTTCACGCAAAACCCACCAGCGCCCCGCAGAGCGCGACAGGGGAGGGTGCTAACAACAAGTTCGCTACATTTTTTTAATTTTAAGAACCAGTTCGCCGAACCGGTGCGAACCGGTTGGATATCATCACTGGATATGCCCCTCATGGCACATTCTAGCCATCAGTATGACTGGATAACTGCCAATGGGAATCACATACATATTTAAACAGGAGAGAAGACACACATTGTGTGGACTTTATAACAAACAATTAAGCATGCAAGAGTAGAGTCAATGAAACTTGGCAATCAGATTATTTTTTCTAGCACACTAACTCCTGCCTCATGATGCATAGCACATGTCACAACCTAATATTTCCCACTAGAGCCCATAACAGTGAGAAATATTGATTAAATGTTAACCCCATGACTCTGGAAGTTGAGATTTCGCAAAGTGCATCCTATTACCTGCAATGGTAATATGTCAAGAAAGAACAAAAATTCCAAACTGTTGCTCTAATATAAATGTTTATCCAGGGGTTTCAATTAAATTAAAATAATCTGAGATTTTTCCTGTTTTATATATATAAGTGAAACAAATATTGTTCTATATTACCATCAAATACATATTACAATATATAGTCTATCTATACATAGATGTACATGTGGTAATGGTCAAATTTTCAGAATTGCAACCATGCGAATACACCTATAAATATAAATATGCATTATGCATGTAATTCAATATATCATATGGTAAAATACACATGTCCATTGCTAGTTAATAATCATTATTATTAGACATATCTAATTCATTTGCATATGCAATTATGGTATTTGTGCATGCAGTTTAGATGCACAAATGTATATATAGTGTTCCATTTTCTTTTTACTTAAAATGATATAATTTATTTCACACTGAATTTCATTCAGTGTCATTTTTTCCAAAACTCAACACCTAGCTATTCTTTTTTCTAAAACCTTAGCGGCTTATCTGTAAAACAAGTTCACGTTTTCATTTCCTGATGAAATATTCATGAGGCAGAATTTTCTTTATCTGCAGAAAATATATAATCTTATTCAGAAAATGTTTTCACTGCAATACACGTATAATTGGCACATTTAGGAATAGGCAATTCCCAAAAGATTAGTTCAGATAATAATCACTGAGGCTCTGGAGCAAAACCCCATTGTGAAAAATTCTGGAATAATTTCCCTGAAATGTTTTGCTTTCTTGTGTGCTCTTTCCCTGCATGATACAAAAATGATTTTATTCAGAGCTACTAATATGAAGTATAGTTTTAACAGATATGGTCCTGAAGCAAAACCCTTCATCTAAGCATCCATGAGGTTTAGAAAATTTTAGTGTGGATCAAAATGTTGTAGTTTGGATCAATCTTCAATTTTTACATTTTTTCCTTTATCGCTCTAGAAAAGTATATCCAGAGACCTAAGCATTAGATACTGATTTCATTAGAGCAATAGACACCAAGTTTTCTCCTCTCCAACTTCTCTCAAATTTTCCAGTAGCACTATATAAAGAAATAGAATAATGATTCAATGTATAGAGCAGACTAGGTTTTTGAACGGAAATGACAAAACAAATGTTTGGAGGACATCCTAAAATGTCCTCCCTGACACACTGTCTTTATAAAGGCCTCTACAAATCAGATTGCTTTACCAGTTTATCAGCTAACCTGTAAAGGGAACTCTACTTAAAAGTTCTTTGCAAGGTGTATTCAATTGCAACAACTGTGATGGCTTTCATTCACCGTGAACAGCATCAGTCTCAACCAGTGTACCAAACAAGGTAGGAATATAAGAGAAGTCCTGCAGAGTTTTACTTTTATGGACTTCATTACAAGGGAGTTCCACTGCAGCGGAGTTTATGGACTTGGAATTTTATGCAGTGTGTCTTTGATTTCTTATTTTTTATCTTGATCTATTTAATGGATTACTATAATTTACTTTCTGGGCAGGCTGCAAGTTCTTGCATGACAACCTTTCAGTGCCTGCAAACTGTACATAGCAATAAAAAGAATAATTGTACCCTGAAGTACATTCTGAACCCTTTCCCTCTTTTTGTTTTTAATAGTAGTAGTAGAGAAATAATGGAAGAGCGGCACAATAATTGCAGGTGCTGTTTTTGCTTTTATATGTAAACTGTGTCATTATGCCATTCGAAACTGCTTCTGATGGTTGAATATCCACAAAGGTCCAATTTAATCAATGAAGAAATTGTAATTATTGGTAAATTCATATGTGGAATTAGTCTTACCTTGTCGTAAAGGAAAGTGCCGTGATGATTTCCTAGCACTCAGGTCAGTTGGTTGTTAAAACTAGACTGAGCCTGTGTTCTAAACACTGCATAAGGAGGTGAAGCTCACTGCACTGCCCGTTGCGCAGCAATCCTGGACAGGAATCATGACTTGCCTCCCTGATCTCCTCTTGTTCTCCAGAGGGAAAGGTAACTTACTGACGCCCTTACAGGTGCAGTTCACGTCCCCTCTTTTAGTGGCCAAGCTCTGCTGGCTGGCATGCTGGGGAGAAGATTGCCCTGCTAGGCCTCCATCCACTCCTCATCCCTGTCTGCTCTGATCCTCCCACTTGCTCACAGGAGCTGAGAAACAGCTTGTGGACCCTGAGGACTCTCCCTCCGTCTCCAGAACCATGATCGGAGCAGGCCACAGAGGGCAATGAGCAGAGTCCTATGTGCCCTTACTCTCCTGCGTGCCCATGTTGGGCTCAATGATAATTCAGCCCACAGTGATTACATGAAAATGCATCACCTAAAGAAATGCAGCCATTTTTTAAAATGGTAATTGTGACCCTTAATCGTTTACAAACCCCAATAAAAATACAATTGTACACAGCCAAACTGCCTATATGATGCATCTTCAAATACCTCCTGTTCACTTCTTCGCAAATGACAGGGCCCAGGGTGCAATATAGAGAAACGAGCGGTTGTATCACCTCTTATCCTGTAACCCTGTGTGCTTCATAATGCTGTGCTATTGTAGCTCCCAGCCTGAAACAAACAGTCAGCAACAGACAGGTCACAATTTGAGTGTCTGGATATAACCGCAGCCCTGACCCAGTGACTCTGACCCCAGAAACCTGCCAGTGTAACCCATGTGCCTAACAGGGAGATCATGATATCTCTTTAAGAGATCTATTGCAGCCGGGAGAGGGGCTGGACTAAATTATGTCTGGGGTCATCGATGAAAGGCAGATTTAGCACTCCACATCCAGAAGTGTCTGGAATTGGGTGTGGCATTTTTGGGTATACCCCAATCCAATAGGTTCCCTATATGCTGTGGTGGGGTCAGACTCCATGATGGCCAGGCAGTCAGGGTAGCTGCTTTATGTTAAAGGCCAGTGGCCATGTGCTCTGCTCTGTGTGAGTTGAGAGAAGCTGAACCCAGGAGCTAAGCTAACTCTGAAGTATTTTGCAGCAGGTTAGTGATCTTGTTAACCCTCCAGCAGGGAATACCCGGCAGCCTTAGTTCTACAAAAGGGAAAATTGGGAGGGAAAAACAATGTCTTCTATTTTAATGGTACACTTTGAATGGTGTTTGATTTTAGCCAAACTTTTTAGTTAAATGGTCACAACCAGTTTGATTCACCAACTTTTCTTTAAATGTAGTAATAGGGAGGAGTCATTTATATTTTGCAATTCTCAGTTGGGTATTTTCTTGTACCAGGGTTTTTAAAAAAATCTGTACTCTTCACTGAGTGGTTGGTTGATCAGTTAGCAGACTGGCTAACAGTGATTTCAGTAGAGGAGGAGGAGGAGAAAGAGTTGGCCTGGATTCCAGCTGAAGATTCCTACATGCAAGTGGAGGGAAGATGTTGTTCTTGTCTCAGCAGAGTATAGACTTAGTGATCAAAGACTAATTCAGACTAAGGGGAACTCAGACTAAGCTTTGGGAGTTTCTTCTCACTGTGTTTCTGTGAAGACTAACCTGTTTCAATTTATTTTTTCCTTTATGTAAAACTGTGAAGATAATATATGTGGATTTTACAATAGTCATGTTATGTTGTGAATATTAAGTTGTTATTATTTGTTATGTTTCTTTATTGTAAGGTTTAAAAAGTTGGTACTCAATTGAATTCATTATTGTTTGTTCTTTTTGGGACTTGAATATGGGGAGATTGACCCTGTGCAATCCTTGCTGAAAGTCCTTAAAGACTAAATTCTGGGTCTCCAGCTGCTTTTTCATGGGAGTGGGGTTTTTTAAGGCCCTGGAGAAGGGCAATGCAGTGAACTCTAGCCTACCCAGAGGTTACACCAGCACTATGCATCTCTCCCCCACCACCAGCCTTTTTCACTCCAGCCTCCACAGATCTGGATAGGCTGACCATATTTCCCAAAGGGAAAACGGGACACCGTGTGGGGGTGGCCCGAGCCACACATCCCCACCACTCCTGCATGGAGCTGACCGGAGCCAAAAAAGTCAGGATGTGCGGGTCAGGGCTTAAAAAGGGGACTGTTCCAGCCACAATGGGATGTATGCTCACCTAGGTCTGCACCTCCCCATTCCTACTGCCTCTGCTGGATCATCTGGGGAGCCGTCTGCTTGGTCTCCTGAACGCCCGGTAGGAGAAAAAGGGCCCCTCATCTGGCACTCAATTTGGAGCAGGTGCCCCATCCTGCCTCATGGCATAGGAGTACAGCATGGCCACAAGCTCTGATTGTTTCTGATCAGCTGTTGACAGATCTCATTGTGTTCACAGCTCTGCTTACTGCTCCTGGTGAGCTCAGCATCTGCTTCTTTGCTCCTCCTGCCTTTCCTGCTCTTTACTCTTCCTTTTGTTCTATTTCCCTTGCCTGAGAAAAACAACAGAAAATCATAAAATTGTAACCTTTGACTGTTCCCAGTCTTCCCCCTTGAGAATCACTTAAACCTGTTACACCAGTGCTTCGAGTGTAAATCTCAGTTAAAATAGCACGCTGTGTGAAAACCCTCCTAACTATGCCACTGTGACAGGGTTCAGGGTGCAATCCACACCAGTGAGGGGTTGTGTCACCTTTTACCCTGTAACTCTAAGTGCCTCACAATGCTTTGCTACTGCGGCTCCCAGCCTTGTATGCTCTCAAGCAGCCTGCAAGCATGCAGGTCACACCTTGATGTCTGTGTATAACTGCAGCCATGGTCCAATAACTCTGACCCCAGCAGCTTGCTAGCAATATACCAGTCACGCTCCCTGATCTCTACCAGCTATGGTTACAACCAGCAAGGTGAACCCAACACACTCCTGGTCCTGAATTTTCCCCAAACCTTGTGCTCTGCAATGTCCAGCCCACCCTTGGACACTTCAGAGAAATAATAAGGTTAATTTGTTCCTTGCTTAATTTCACTGGAGAAAGGTAGATGGCTGCTTTCTCTCCTGTCTCAGACGGAATCTGTTTTTTCGTGTTATGCTTTAAATATATCATTAACCATTCAGTGGTTCCCAACCTGTTTGGCTCAAGGGCCACAGCTATCATGTTTAAAACCCTGAAGGACCACCAGTGTCTGCCAGCAATCCCCTCCCCCCACAGCCAGACACAAGGAGTTCAGCGAGGAGGCCCTGTGCACTTCACCTGGGTCCTTAGGCACTGGCTCCCTTCTGCACCCAGGGGATGGGAGATCAGTGCTCCTCTCCCTCTGGCTCCAACAGGAACCCCAGTGCCTAGGGACCAAGGCAGAGCGCTTTGCTTTCTGCTGGAGCCAGGGGAGAGGAGCGCTGATCTCCCCTCCCTCTGGCTCCAGAAGGGACCCCAGTGCCTACAGATCCAAGCAGAGCACTTTGCCATGATCCCAGCTACAACCAAGGGGGATGGAAGCACTAATCTCCTGTCCCCGTGGCTACAGCAAGGAGCCTGTGCCAGTCTTGTAGCCCCATGCTCTGCCTGGGCCTGTAGGCAGAGGCTCCCTTCTGCAACCAGCAGAAAGGGAGCAGCAGGCCACTTTGAAAGACGCCAGGGGCCACTTTTTGCCAGGGGTTGGGAACCACTGTTAAGTATCTATATTTCCTGATAGAGTGTTAATACAGACATTTCACAATGATATCAATCACCAGTGTGTCATTAGTTTTCAGAAACGACTTCACTCTCCATACACTTTTTTTAATTCAGTAATATTGCATACTATTCAATTGCTTATCACTTGAGGTTCAGCCCCCTTGTCTTTATAGATCAGCAAACCTTTGCAATATAGTCTTTGAAAAGTTGGCCCAGACCAAGTGCTTCTCTCCTGCTGGGTGTAGATGCCATGCTGTCTTCTCCCCCACTTCTTTGCTTGATAGCTTTGTTTACCCGCTACATAAAAATGGATCTTTATTGTCTCTGCCTGATGACTGGGCTGGCCAGAGAAGCAAATACACCTGCGCGTGTCTAAGGCAGACCCACATCTGGTTTAATCATCCTTAATTAATAATTCCAGCATACATGTGTAACTCTTAATACACACCACATGCACACATCGTGCAAGAAAATGAATGAATTAATGAGGAGTTATTAGTTTTCAAATGGCATCTCGCATGGGACATTTTATACAATTATTACAATTCTCTGCCGGGTGTGAACACGGGCGTTTAGGGTCACACCCAGCTTATTTTCTTAGAGTAGCAAAAGAAGGTGAAACCCCAGTGAAGCTTGAGAAGACACAAAACCTAAAGAGACTAGAAACTGGAGATGAAAAGAGTGTTAAAATAAAACAAGAAATGGTGTGAGCAAGGAACTGGGAGTCAGCCTCATGGGTTTTATTCCTGACTGACTCAACGTCTGAGTCGGGGCAAGTCAGTCTCTCTTAATCTCAGCTTCCTCATCTGTAGTACCCATGGTTACTGCCCTTCTTGTTTTAGAATACCCAAAAGTGTGCTACCTGCTTTGCAGATACAAGCAGAGACAGTGGCTGCCCCGAAGAGCTTACAATATAAAGTCACACAATAAGCAAAGAGGAGCAGCCCATCACTCTCGGGGGGCGTGGGCAGTTCAGTCTCCATTCCTCCACAGGCTTTGGCACCGCTGCTGAGATTGCCAAGGTTACAGTTTGTGCTATTTTCGATGGCACTGGTTTTATGATGTAGGTGCTTCTAAAAGGGACAAATGGCAACAGAAGCATTTCACATCAACCACCAAACAGTTGACAGATGGTAATGGCTTTTGGTCACAGGTGACCTAAAGGGGGAAGTCTCCACATCTCATTACCCATCCCCTCAGCCATCCAGTAATCCTCAGTATTTCTTCCCCCATCACCTACCCCCTGAAAGAAAGATTTCTTTTTTGTCATGTAGAACTTTTTTATTCCCCCTTTGCCAGATCCTTCCTTCAGGCTTGGCAGCTGCAATATATTGTATTTGGAAGGTTATGGTCACTAGCTCGCAAAGCCTGTAGTAGGCATCATTAAGCCCAGGCACACAGAGCTCAAACTGAAAGTGTTCCCAGCCACTCTCTATCTACATAAACACTTCCTGATTTTATGACAAAGCTCACGAATAATCACTGGTATGAACTTGTTCTTCATTGTCACAAGTTCAGGAAAGCAATGGGGATCCAAATGCACTGCCCAATCCCTCTGCACGGCAAAGATGACAACGTTCCCATTTTCTAAAAATAATTACATAGCCCAGTGAGAGTTTGAGCTGCAGCAGACACCCAGATGACTCACAAGCAAAGAGATTATGAAAATGTATCAATGCTGTAGCATTAGGATTAAAGCTAAGAGAAGTTGTAAATATTCATCTTTCCTTCAAGTTTCACCTCAGCTCTTCAAACTTCTGGCTAAACCTTTTTGGTGAATTAACACTATATTGTTGTTTCTTTAAGTACCTGAAAATATTCACTTCCACTAGCTTTTGCATTCAATGCAGCAAATTTTGCTGCTTTTTAGTACGGCTTTTTAGCACTGCTTCAGTTATTAATGTGTGTTTTTCAAAGGAGGAAGATCTAAACCCTGTCATGTCTGCCCTCTGACCCCATAAATCTAAAATTAGATGGTTTCATTGTATCCTTTTATCCACACTATAATTTCAGTTCCTAGTAAATTTCCAGCATGTATCTCTCTAGTGTTCTTCACATGCACACAGGATATTAGACTATTTCAATGATTTTGTCTTCTTTCGGGCACTTGTAATGCATTTGTTTATGCACATTGCAGATCTGCAGCTGATGTAAACTGGCATAGCTCCATTGATGTCAATGGAGTTTCCCCATTTAACACCAACTGAGAATTTGGTTCTCTGTACTTTAGATTCAGTGTTTGTATGAAGTAGCCTAGATAGTTACATGCATATATGGCTCTTCTGAAGTACATATATAAAATCATTTTTCTGCCCTGTAAGATTGTGTATCAGGCTGATCCTGCAGTCTTTATTCAAGTGAAACTCACCTTTATTTCATGGAAGCGGCTGATTACAAGAAGAGGGTGTTGAGAACATCAAAAACAGCAAGAGAATTATTTCAATTTAAAAAATGGGCCTAACTTAATCAAGAATGACACACTTTAAAACAGGATATTTTCCTTGAGCAATGGACCAACCTCCCCTTCCGCCCCACACTCTCACCCCTCCCCGCTCCCGAGGTCTACCCCACACACACTACCTTTAAGAAAGTCCTTAAAGTCTTTAAGTAAGAAGTCCTTCCATTGACTTCCCTGGGCTTTGAATCAGGCCCTTAAAGATCAGTGACTGGCTGGAGTCAAGCTGATAGAGTATCACTGGCAGTTTACAGGTGCTATGCAAATAATACTAATAATAATTAATAATGAGAGAATGGATAGTAAGTAAATATTTCCACAGTATGAAGATACGAATGATGAGTGCTGCTAGGTATAGGATTGTCAATCTTTCAGGCATCACACTTCATTTACAAAGAAGCCAATGTCATATAAATCAAAGTTCACTTACATTTACATTTATGGATAAGACCAGAATAGTAACTCATTGTCATGCCTGTAAATCACAATCAATATTGCAGCTATTAGTGGCCACTCTGACTATTTAGATGTACTTAATGACATGCTTTCCTCCAAGAAAGGTATGAACTCAATCAATTAATGAAAGGTCTCCCGGAAGCATACATTAAAAGTGAGATGTTGGAATAACAGAGGCAGTGCACTACGACTAACACCATGAAAAACCTGCCAGGTGTCTGAAATGTCATCCATATATAGCACAACTCATAAAAGAGATATTGGAAAGTCAGCTTGCTCCAGAAGGTGAAATATATCAACAGCAGGAAAGTGAGGCTTCTTAGAAACTACGGGTCTGATCCTGTTCTTCTTGACTCATATACTTCACATAACTAGATCCTCTGTACCCACAAGCCTGTCTCCTCCCAGTTTGTCGTATAAGGCTCAAATCCCATAAGATGCTGTGCACCTGCAAGTTCCTTTTATTTATTATATCTTTGTACATATACAAATGCACTGTATTACATTCGAACTATATCCTCATCCACACATTGTACATGCCCTTGACATTGCTTAATACAACATTAATACCCAAACATAGCTACAGTACATGGCACTATAAACCAGCTTCAGAAAACCAGGCAACTCGGCAGTTTACATTGCCCTCCCCTCCAACAATTCCTTGCATTCCCAAATGCAGCTTACCTGAAAGGTCACCTGATTATGAACTACTGATTGCACCTCGGAAGATTGGCCCAGATACTAGAGTGTAATTCTATTATTCAGATGCTGTTATAAAGCACAAAGTAAATTTAGAGTTAGACATGAACACAACACCTGAACCCTTCAGCATCGAGGGAGACACAGATTTAGATTTGAACTCAGCTCAGAGCGCTTTCTGAAACAAACTTCTCAGCTCAGCCCCATCTCCTTCAAGGTATGGGGAAGTATCAGTCTAAATCCAGAATTTCTGGCTGGGGTTCATATTTCATACACAGAAAAATGCAAGAACCTTTTGTGTCCTCTTTGCTTGTGGAGGAAATTGCTCCCATGCTTTGGAAAACAGATCAGATGGTGGGGTTTTCCTTTTCAGTTTGGACCAAAGTAACAAAGCAAAAGAAACCAAGGAGAAAATATGATTAAAAAATATTCTTCTTCAACCTTCCAGTAAAGACCTGGGAGGTACTAAAGCCAGCATCCTGGAATTACTTGACACTATCTGTGGTCCAATATTTTTGTTTTCAAGAGAATGGAGATTTTCTCCAAAAGAGATGGAATGCTTTCATCCAAAAGGACCTGTAATTTACATTCATTAAAGGCTGACACTAACCTATCAATTGAGTTGCATAGCTCAACACTTTCACCTCAGCCAGAATATTCACATTGTCCAGCAGCTGTTTTCCACAAAGTGTAATAGGTCAAACTGATCCATGGTGTAAGTGAATACTATTCTACTGTCTTTAATACCAGCTTATCCTAGGCCTGAATTTGACCTATTGTACCTGCATGTCCAGCCATAGTGCAGTAGTGTATGTCATAGACAACCGAAATATGGTATCTGCCGCAGAATGAGTTGAAGAAAAACATGCCCTTTGCAGAATGTAGAGTTGAATTTAATTTTGGCGCTTGAAGGAGCTACAGCCCACACACAGCAGAAACCTAAAGGGGAAGAGCCTCCGATTCAGATATTAGAATCCCAACAATCTGTTGTCCTCACCCATGGTAGTGGTGAGCCCTCCAATCAGTGGAGGCAGTTCCATAATTTATAAGGCACATCTCCATTAACAACGTGTACGAGTACATTTGATAAACCGCAAACTACATAGCAAAATGTGTATGTGATAAACCTGTTAAGCTTTCTGCATCAGTTCTGTTTTAAGTTACCTTCCCATATTCAAAAGTAAACATATGCCCTCCCACACACATGTAAAAATATTGAAGACAAATTTAACTAATAAAAATACATCGCTTTATAATATGTGTACTTACCGTAAGCCATAACGGCCTCAGTTTGGGTGTACCCCTTTATCTTGTATATCTGCTATATTCTAACTTATTGAACACTTGTACTTTCAACAGTCTACATTTAATAAAAATAGTAACTATTACTATTTGTACTATAGAAGCATCTGTAAGCCACAAATGATATCATGACCCGATTGTGCTTAATGCTGTACACACTACAGAGGAGTAGTTCCCCCCATGAAGGCCCCCGTCCTCACCCCCTTGCTCCTCTGGGATTTTTCTCCCACAAATCACACACAGATGGAGCTTTGTGCTCCCCCTAGTGCTCTTTATTTACAGGCTTGTCTTCCCACCACCAACTATTTGCAGGTACAGTTGCAGGCCAGGGGCCACTAAGCCACCAGATCAGGGAAGCTCACCTCCAACTGAGGTTTTGCCCTTTCAGGCTTGCCTCTCACCCTTTCTAGCCACTGCTCCTACTTCCTCCCTTCAGTGAGCCCCTGGTCAGCCTCCTGAGCTCCTTCCTGCGAGCCTTTATAGAGCCTGTCTAGTGAGCCTCATAGCTGCTTCTCATTAGCTCATTCCCCACAGGTTCCCTCAGCTGGCTCTACTCCCCCTTTAATTAGAGTTCCAGTTCTATTTGAGTATCAGGATGTGTACCACAGCTAAAAGCCCCTCTCCCAGCCTAAGGGGAGGAGCTACGGGACCTGGACTCAACCTATTATGGGGGACACAGGGACGGGCATGGAAGTCAATGGGCTAAACAGAGGGAGCCTGAAGGGGACACCTAACAGAGAAACCCGGACAGCACCCACTGCTCCTCAAAGGTAGCCGAGGAGTCAGCAGGCGCTGTCCAGAGGAACTCTGCCCGGAGACGTGATCAGACGGAGGAACAGAAGAAGGCCCTACAGTCGCAGAGCACCTCCTTGGCCAAACTCCTTTCCCTGGTGTTGTAGATGGCCACCTTGGCCAAGGTGAGGAGAAGGTTGACGAGGAGATTCCGTGACAGTGGGGCTGCGGATGGGGTGTGCGTAGATGAGGAGGTGCGGGGAGAAGTGCAGTCAGAACCTCAGAAGAAGATTCTGGAGGAGCTGGAATAAGGGCTGCAACCTCGCACATGCTCTCAGTCCCGATCCCAGCTGTAATTCCAGTCCCAGCTCCAGCTCCTGACCCTGGATGTGGCCTCACACACAGCTCCGGCCCTGACCAGCGGGGACATGGACAGAGTCCATTATGGGTAAAGGGGGTGTGACCTGAAAAGTTTGGGGACCACTGATTTTAGGGGTAAGAACCAGATTTTTAAAGGTAGTTAAGTGCCTAGAGACACAGATATATACCTTGTGAGATTTAGCATCTTTAGGTACCTAAATGTCTTTAAAAGCTGGCCCTACATTCTTACACCCTTACTCATGCTGATTAGTACCTTACTACTCTGAAACAATACTACTGTTAAACCATGAACATGCACAATTTTCTCAATTTAGTATCTAAATTGAAAAATTTCTCTTCGTTCTACCTGAATGTTCAAAACATTTTTTTTAAACTAAAAATGGCTGTTTATTGAAACTGGAATCTTTCATGAAAAGGTTTTATTTAAACAAAATTCCATGTATTAATCATAAGCAAATATTTTTACATTTTTGGGTGGGGAGAGTTCCCCGTTTTCCTCTTTTTTTCCCCTCTTCACTTCTTTGTGCCACTGAATGAAGCAAGATGGATGATGTCCAGTGGTGAAGGTTTTTTCCCCCATTTTGTTTTGTTTTGTTTTTTCTTTTATCCATCTAACTTTTCAAAACTGCCTCATATTTGGGAAAGTTATAGAACTTTCAATGTGATACAGAGTAGTAAAACAAAAAAGGAGAAAAATAAAAAAAATGAAAAAATTCATGTGGGGAGGAAAATGGAGATCATCCATTTTATTGCACTCTGGCAAAAAAGGAAAAAAGGGAGAAAAACAAAACAATATTTTAAACATTCAATTTTTTTGGAAAAATATATTTAATGAAAAAAATTTAAAAGGAAAAATGTGTGTCATATCAAACTCTGTGAGATGAAAACGGTTCAAAATTTTTGAATTTTTTTGTGACTTTCCCCACTCTCCCCTATTTTTCAGCCATCTCTACTTTCTGGGAGATGTATTTTGCATCCAAGATGGGAAATTTTATGAGATTAACTTTTCTAAAGAGAACCAAGAGTTTTCATACACACAAATTAGGCAATTTGAAGATAGTGTTTTGGTACATGGGTAAGGTCCTTAGCCACCTGACTGACAATACTCCACTTACTATGCCAAGCAAGCTGCCAGCAAGCCTCCAGTGGAAAATTAATGCCCAATAAAATATCTAGAGAGCAAACTCGTCTGATACTGCTATTGATCTACACTAAAAATTCCCATGTACTTGACCTGGATTTCTGCAGAAGACTGAACATGACCCATAGTTGATATTTAGATCTAGGCACCTTCTCCATCACTTTCATCAGTACAAAGCAGTGATGTTTATATATTTGTTCTGAATATATATACACAAGTTTTTCCTGTAATTCCACAGCTCCATTTAATAAGTAACCACTGAGTAGAAAAGATGTCCAAAACCACAAGTGATCATTAGAAAGTGACACGCTTATTCTCGGAGAAAGAAACCCAAGCATACTTGGAGTTAATGTGTAATGGAAGCTACACTAGTAATGCAGAGATGTGTTCTCAACTATTCTGAGCAAAGACTAAGCAGCAAGACCTTTCGCTGTATGAATCAATGTTTTAGGTCTCCAATTCAGTTATGCTCCCTTGTACCTACAAAGAGAAAAATAGCATTGAGGTACAAAGTATCCATACGATGGATTTTCATTAAATTAGAAAAGAGCAGTTAAGAATGCCACGTAGAAAATACTGAAGTACTGGTACATATAAAGAACTCAACATATATTTGCTGCTTTCCTTTGGTCTTATTGTAGGTTGAGTGCTCATGGAAAAGGGCTAGCTGATGTCAGTTCCAACTAGCAACATTTGCATTTCATCGCTGCATCTCACCTATTAAATTATTTCCTATACAAAGCTATCATACATAAACTACAATATAAGCCACAGAAAAGAAACTGTTAATTCTTAATATGTAATGAAGAACTCCCTGCTCATACTTCAGGTAAGCTGCAAACAGGAGGCCTATTGCCAAAAAGGCATTTTGAATTAGAGCTGTGTGAGCAATGGTTATGCTGGCCAGTGAAAATTGTCCTTGTTCTAGATCTGAATGAAATTGAGATCCTTCCAGGTTTTTAACAAGAAGTCAGAGAAAGAGAGTGGGCAGGGCATCCAGAATAGACAATAGTCCAATGGAAAATACCAAATGTATCAGTTTCAATGGGAAAAGACTCTGGTCAAAATCTCGCTCTACCTGATTTGGAACAGATTCAAACCCAAATATCTTAGGTGAGTGCCACAATTACTGAGCTACTGGCTATTCTAGCAGTGTTGGGGTTCTCTTTTCCTGGTTTTGACCAGACATTCCATTCCAGTTTCGATGAATTAGCATTTTCTGACCAAAAAAACCCCACGTTTTGTTGAAAAATTCCCAACCAGCTTTAGTCTAAATATTCTAGCCTCTGCAACCTGCTTGTAGAATTCTCTTCACTCAAACACTGAAATGAGTTATCAAAGCTGTTTAAGATAAAAGCTGAAACTCTTTACTGAAGATCATATTTTTACATGCTCAAAACCAAAAATTTCTCTTTGGGGCTGAAATTTTCAGTATTTGGTCACAACCTGAAGATGATTTTTTCTGGAGGGGTTAAAATCCTTTTTATCATTTTCCAGCTTTCGGAGTCCAAATATACAGTCTCTTAGCATGTTGAGGTTTTTTGATTTGTTGTTATTGAGTTTTTTGTTCTGTTTTTTGCTAAAAAATAACTCAGATTGCTGACCAACCTCTCCAGATCCACACTTTGTGTGTAACAGTCCTTGTTGTAAAGTGATCCTTTTGTTAAATTTGGTGTGAATAATTACAATTAAAACTAAAACTTACAAGTGATAGAAAAATCACTTCCAACATAAGGAGACATCTGTAAAAATGCAAAAAAAAACAAAGATTTTGCCTCCCATTGAATAGATGTTTGCATTTAATAGATGTATACAATTTATTGGGCTCCATGTTCTAGAGGAGGCTATGATCACATTATAGGAGGAAACATTTCTATAAACAGAGTATATAAGAACTAACGACTTGAAATCATTTCCAAACAAGCAAGTTCAGAATACATTTTAGCCATCTCAACAAAACTTTTATCATATTGTTTTCTACCTCTGGATAAGGGGAATAAAGATTTTGACTTTAAAGTATTTAAATAAAGTACATTTCTAATACCACAGTCCACTGATCTTCATATTCTATTCTTGTATTGATTTCTGATGCTCCACATTTAGTCCTCATTCAGTTTGTTCTAATGGATAATAAGAATAGCATCTACAGTCCAGAAATGCTCCTGTCCTTGAAAAGCCATTCTCTACACTAGTATTCCTGGTACTCTGTGCTCTATTAGATTTAAGAAGTAGCTCACATGTACTATAGTGTATCTATGTCTTTAATTCAAGAGAAAAAAGATCTTTTTTTCAATACGAGAAAAACACCCCACCTGCAATACCATCTTTCTTTCATTCTTGCTTTTAGACTTTATAGCCTAGTGTACTCTTCCCTTTCCTACTTCACATAAAGGTCGGTTGCACGCTCCCTACATGTAAATGGATGGATGATATTTCAGACTTTTGGGGGATTGGGGTGCTCTGGAAAAAAATGTTACTTATGTGTATAGTAACTGGAATTCTTTGAGATGTGTGGTCCCTATCTGTATACGAAATCTCTTATAAGAGATTTTTTCCACTCTCACACATATCACAAAGAATATAAACAGTCTAGGTGATTTCCTAAATGATTTTTGTCCTTTGTAGATAGAATGTCAAGTCTTGATGGACATCCAATGAGTGACATTTCCTATCCTTACTGGTGACATGTGGCTCTGGAGAGAAGAAAGGTAAATGAATGGTCTGAGTAGATGGAATTCTGAGGTTACTTTGGGTATGAATTTAGGGCATAATCTCAGGGGAATTTTGCCTTTATGAAAGACTGCGTAGGCAGATCAGCCATGATGGCCCTAGTTCACTTACTCTTCTGGCTGAGATTATATCAACCAGAATGGCTTCCTTCATTGATAAGTAGGCTCAGGAACATGAAACTAAGGGTTCAAAATGATCTTTTGTTAATGCTGATAGTATTAGATTGATGTCCCATATTGGGGTAGATTTCATTGTAAGAGGAAAGGTTCTGACACGACATGTTAGAAAACATACTGTAACAAGATGGCTAAAGATCAAATAGCTGGCCACCAGAGAGTGACAGATGCTGTTAGCTGCTAAATACACCCACAGGGAATTAAGGGATAGTTCTGAAGTCTTTAAGGAGAGAAGGTATTCCAACATGGCCTGGGTGTTGGCATCCTCTGGGATTATCAGATTGTGTCCACACCAGATAGACATTTTTTCTACTTTGCTCTGTACTACTAAAAACTACATTTAATGGACTATAAATCTATCTAAAACTGTGTAAGACTATTATTGTGTTCCAGAGGGATAGCCGTGTTAGTCTGTTTTCAGCAAAACAGCGAGAGTCCTGTGGCACCTTAAAGACTAATAAAGAAAGACTATTAACTAAAACTATTTACAGGTAATTACAGATAAACTTAGAAGCAGCATGCTAACACTGCAAAGGTTCTGTCTCAGATCACAGATGGCAGAAAGAAACTAGAGAGGCAGTCGGACCTCACCCTCAGTTTGGAGTAAGAGAAGTAGAAGTATACAGGTACAGACCAACAGACATTTGCTAGCAATTCCAGTCTCAGGTGTATGGAGTACATGTGCACCCACATTCCACATGTGCACAGTGGAATACACCTGGGGACCATCGCTCAAAGACAATATGCTTTTTTAACAAACTGCATCAGGGTTTTGATGAATCTATATAAAAATATATTGGCATTGAGGCTATTTGTGTGCAGCAGTGCCACATTTGAGAAGAAAAACCCATTTAAAATTTGGTTACTTGTCAAAATTGAGAAATTAAATGAGTGTATACATTTCCATGATATGACTCTAAATTCAATGCAGTCTTGACATTGTATCCCAGCTACCCAAGAGACTACCTTCATGCTATGTGGCACCATTGCAGTTAGGTCATTCTGAGACAGTAGCACAATGGGGTTCTGGTCCATTACATGTGCTCCTAGATACTATGGTAACACAAATAATAAATAATAACAGGCTCGTTCCCGGCATAAGCTGGAGGGGGTTGATGAAAGGGATCTTGGTTTTTCAAACCCACTCTTCCTTATCATTTTTCTGCTAGAGCACAGTGACATACTGGAAGACTCACCTATTTTCCCAGGCTTTTCCTGGGGATGGAGAACGATAACTAGGGAATGAGGGAACTGCTGAGAGGGTTTGGGGGATAGGATAGGGATAGAAAATATTGACTAGGACTGGATACTGGTTGATGAAAGTTAAATATGAATATCCCTTGTAGGATCCTAAAAAGTTGTGGGTGCACTCTTTCTTCTCTGTAGTCCTTTTTAACCTACTGAGTAATTATTGGTTTTGTACAGCACTCAGAACATTGCATGGATACTTGATATATGTAAATTAATAAGTCATATATGTTTGTGTTCATACTAAGATCAGCAAAAACGAGAGTCCTATAGCACCTTAAAGACTAATAAATTTCTGTGGACATAAGCTTACGCCCACAGAAATTTGTTAGTCTTTAAGGTGCTACAGGATTCTCATTTTTGCTGTATACAGATAAACATTGCTACCCCTCTGATACTAAGGTCAGTTATTGCAAAACATTTTGGATTTTTATGTTTATTGACACATATGTAGCCTTCATTTCTTGGTGTCTCCTTGAAGTGACTAGACAGGGTTATTGTCTCTACAAGATTCTGATTTTTAAAAGTTTTATTTTATCAGTGGGATTGTGTACTCTAAGTGAATCTACATGGGTTTAAATGTTTTCCAGTGGTAATTGGAAGACATTTTTTCCTTTTTTGGTTAGGATCTCAATTCCTCCTGCCCAATCTTCAAGGATCCTTATTCTACAGCCTATTAGCACATACTGTGTACAAGGAGAAATGGGTCATGTCTTCCCTTCTGCAAGTTGCCTCAAGAGAGAAGAATCCAGTGCCAAAACTCCCACCACTAAACTGACTTCCTCTACTTCTATCGGTATGGCTCTGGAAATGCTTGCTGTTGGTTCCACTCCACAGTCTTGAAACACTCTAAATACTCTTGTAGACAGCTTTGTAGCCAAGAGGAGGAAACCCAATGTTCCCATCACATGAAATGAAACTCCTGTACTATAAAACAGAACAGAGCAATAGCCGTGTCAAAGAGGCAACATGTCCTGCAGACAATGCACCAAACAAATTAACCAGAAGAATCAAGGAAAACCAGAGCTGACATGTATTTGTACTAGTTCAAATGATCAGAACCCATAGTACTGCCTTTAGAGTAGTTTTACAGAAGACTCCTAGTGAAACATTAATTATAAGACCCCCACCCCCCAAGGCATAGGTAAATCTAAAGCAATCAACTAACTACCCCTAGCAGTAGAGAATCCTGCAGCCATCTCTAATGGAACAAATTCCATTAAAACCCAGATTGTATCAGAGATGGAATTTAAGGTTGAATTTTAAAACATACCTATTGTGCAAGTGGCATTAGGCTTATGGCAAAATATTTGGGACTTTATGGCAATTTAGACGATAGCAATATATGCTTATGGAAGCACCTGTTTTATCATGAATATAACTTTTGCATTTTGTCTGTTTTTCTTCATATGTCATATGCACACTAGTGAATCAAAAAGTGAGAATACATTTTCTCTTGTCTCACTTATCATTTCCAATGAAAGATGAGGAGGAAAAGGGACGGAGAAAAAGAAGTTGATTGTCAGAAATAGAAAAGTTTCAAACTGGTTCAAATAAGGTTGTCCATAACACTTTGGCTTTAATGGATGGCATCATTACACAGTTGTAAGGGTTGCTAAGAGTATTGGTAAAACAGTGTGTAAGCTGAAAAAGCAATCTCCAAGAATAAATGTGCACTACATTGCAGCAGACATACTTCTCATTAGTTTAACTCAAATGTCACCAGTTAATGGGGAAAGTGATTTAACAGCTGTCCTAAAGAGTAACACTCCAGCTTCTTCAACAGCCTCTCTTCAGCTACCTGACTAATGTATATCTTCCTACCGGCTGGAGCACAATGAACTGTTCTTATATTTTATGAACCACTTGATGGTCTATGTATTTTTTAAAAAAATTCAAGAGGAATGCACAACACATACCCATAACCAGTGAATGAAACAATTCTACAACAGAAACCGCAGACTTTGAATTACAGCACAGAAAGTATACACAACCTTGCTAAGCAAAATAGCTTTGACACAATCCAATCAATAGCATCAATGATCTTGGTAAGCACCATGTCAAGAATGGAGTACACTGCCAGAGCATCCACATTTGGCACTTGAATAGAAACTGTAATAATATGAATCACAATATAGTCATTCTTTCAACCAGTTCTATCCAGTAGCACACCCAGATGATTTGTGCCCAGCTGGAAGGTTTTGGGAGACTGCCAAGGTTGTCAAACAAAAACACCGACTTACATTTTCAGTGGTCCCATTTATAAGTCCCTATAATTAACCTCTTGATAAAGATCTAATATATAACAATGTCATGGGGGTAAAATGTGAGAGTTATGCCACCATCCTGTATGATTTTGCAGACGGATTAAAGAAACTTTAGAAGTTTGTTACATAACAATGACCATATTGGGTCACACCAATGGTCTATCTAGCCTAGTATCCTGTTTTCATAGAATCATAGAATATTAGAGTTGGAAAGGACCTCAGAAGGTCATCTAGTCCAACCTCCTGCTCAAAGCAGGACTATCCTCAGCTAAAACATCCCAGCGAGGGTTTTGTCAAGCTGCAGCTTAAAAACCTCTAAAGATGGAGATGCCACCACCTCCCTATGTAACCCATTCCAATGCTTCACCACCCTCCTAGTGAAAAACTTTTTCCTAATGTCCAACCTAGACCTCCCCCACTGCAACTTGAGACCATTGCTCCTTGTTCTGTCATCTGCCACGACTGAGAACAGCCTAGCTCCATCCTCCCTGGAACCCCCTTTCAGGTAATTAAAGGCTGCTATCAAATCTCTCCTCATTCTTCTCTTCTGCAGACTAAACAGGCCTAGTTCTTTCAGCCTCTCCTCATAAGTCTTGTGCTCCAGCCCCCTTATCATTTTTGTTGCCCTCTGCTGGACTCTCTCCAACTTTTCCACATCCTTTTTGTAGTGGGGGGCCCAAAACTGGACACAATACTCCAAATGCGGCCTCACCAATGCTGAATAGAGGGGAATAATCACTTCCCGTGATCTGCTGGCAATGATCTTACTAATGCAGCCCAATATGCCATTAGCCTTCTTGGCAACCAGGGCACACTGCTAACTCATATTCAGCTTCTTATCCACTGTAACCCCCAGATCTTTTCTGCAGAACTGCTGCCTAGCTCATCAGTCCCCAGTCTGTAGCTGTACATGGGATTCTTCCCTCCTAAGTGCAAGACTCTGTACTTGTCCTTGCTGAACATCATCAGATTTCTTTTGGCCCAATCCTCCAATTTGTTTAGGTCCTTCTGTATCCTATCCCTCCCTTCCAGGGTATCTACCACTCCCCCTAGCTTAGTGCCATCTGCAAACTTGCTGAGGGTGCAATCTACCCCATCCTCCAGATCATTAATGAAGATGTTGAACAAAACCGACCCCAGGACCGACCCCTGGGGCACTCCACTTGTGACCAGCTGCCAGCTAGACATGGAGCCATTGATCACTACTCATTGAGCCCTTTGCTCTAGCCAGTTCTCTATCCATTTTATAGTCCGTTCATCCAACCCATACTTTTTTAACTTGCTGATAAGTCTACTGTGGGAGACCGTATCAAAAAAAAAAAAAGCTTTGTTTTCCGAAGTGGATAGTGCCACATGCTTCAGAGGGAATGAACGGAACAGGGCAATTTATCAAGTGACCATCCCTTATCATCCAGTCTCAGCTTCTGGCAGGCAGAAGTTTAGGGACACTCAGACCATGGGGTTGCATCCCTGACCATCTTTGCTAATACCCATTGATGGACCTATCCTCATGTTTTTTTTAAACTTGTTGCCCATTAGAATTGGATGACCACTGGTGTTGTGTGATGAGGTAAATAACATTTCCCTATTCACTTTTTCCACACCATTTATAGTTTTATAGACCTCTATCATATCCCCCCTTTGTCGTCTCTTTTCTAAGATGAACAGTCCCAGTCTTTTAATATCTCCTCATATGGAAGCCATTCCTTACTCATTTTGTGTTGCCCTTCTCTGTATTTTTTCCAGTTCTAATATATATATATTTTTTTTAAATGTGGAGACCAGAACTGCATGCTGTATTCCAGGTGTGGGCATAGCATGATGGCATTGTGATATCTTCCATTTTATTATCTATCCCTTTCCTAATGGTTCCTAACATTAGTAGCTGTTTTGACTGCCACTTCACACTGAGCAGATGTCAGAGAACTATTCACAATGATTCCAAGATCTCTTTCTTGACTGGTAACAACTAATTTAAATCCTGTCATTACTATTATTTTTTCCAATGTTCATTACTTTCCATTTAACAACACTGAATTTCATCTGTCATTTTATTGCCCACTCATCCAGTTGTGTGAGATCCCTTTGTAATTCTTCGTAGTCAGCTTTGGACTTAACTATCTTGAATAATTTTGCATCGTTTCCCTCCTTTTCTAGATCATTTATGAATATGTTGAACAGCACTGGACCCCCTACAGATCCTTGTAGAACCCCCACTACTTACCTCTCTCCACTATGAAAACTGACCATTTATTCCTACCCTTTGTTTCCTATCTTTTAACCAGTTATTGATCCATGAGGGGAAATTCACTCTTATCCCATGACTCCTTACTTAACTTAATAACTCTCAATAGGGACCTTATCAAAGGCTTTCTGAAAGTCCAAGTACACTGTATTCACTGGATCACTCTTGTCACATGCTTGCTAAATCCCTCAAAGAACTCTAACAGATTGGTGAGGCCTGATTTCCCTTCGAAAGCTTTGTTGACTCTTCCCCAGCGTATCATGTCCAACTGTGTGTCTGATAATTCTGTTCTTTTATGATAAATTCAGCCAATTTGCCTGTACTGAAGTTAGGCTTACTGGCCTGTAATTGCCAGAATCGCCTCTCAAGTCTTTTTTTAAAAAAATCAGTGTTCTTTTAGCTATCCGCCAATCATCGGATACAGAGGCTGATTTAAGGAAGAGTTAGAAATTCTGCAATTTCATATTTCAGTTCCCTCAGAACTTTTGGGTGAATACCATCTGGTTCTGGGGACTTAGTCTTGTTCAATTTATCAATTTGTACCAAAGTCTCCTCTACTGACACCTTAATCTGGGACAGTTCCTCAGATTTGTCACCTAAAAAGAATAGGTCAGGTGTGGGAATCTCCCTTCATCCTATGCAGTGAAGATAGATGCAAAGAATTCGTTTTGCTTATCCGCAATGGCCTTGTTTTCCCTGAGTGCTCTTTTAGTACCTTGATCATCTAGTGGCCTCACTGATTGTTTGGCAGGCTTCCAGCTTCTGATGTTCCAAAAATTCTTTCTTGCTGTTAGTTTTTGTGCCTTTTGTTAGTTGCTCTTCAAATTCTTTTTTGGCCTGTCTAGTTATATATTTTCACACTTGACTTGCCAGAGTTTATGTTCCTTTCTATTTTCCTCACTAGGATTTGACTGCCAATTTTTAGAGGATGTCTTCTTGCTTGTCCTTTTCTATTCTACTGTTTAGCCATGGTGTAATTTTTTTGATTTATTGTTTTTTTTTATTTGGGGTATACATTTAGTTTGAACCTCTGTTATGGTGTTTTTAAATACTGTTTAATTTAATTTAACTGTTCCTTTTAATTTCTGTTTAACTAGCTTCCTCATTCGTGTATACTTCCTCTTTTTCAAGTTCAATGTTAGTGTGATGGTTTCTTTGGCATTTTTCTCCTTACAAGGATGTTAATATTAATTACATTATGGTCGCTATTACTGAGCAGTTCAGCTATATTCACCTCTTGGAGCAGATCCTTTGCCCCAGTTAGGACTAAATCAAGAACTGACTCTCCTCTTGTGGGTTCCAAGACTAGCTGCTCCAAAAACCAGTCATTAATGGTGCCTGGAAATTTTATCTCTGCATCCTGTCCTGAGGTGACATGTACCCAGTCAATGTGAGGTTATTTGAAATCCCCCATTATTACTGGGTTTTCAGTTTTTGTAGCTTCTCTAACCTCCCTGAGCATATCACAACCACTGTCACCATCCTGGTCAAGTGGCTGGTAGCATATTCCTTCTGCTATGCTCTTATTGTTCAAGCCTGGAATTTCTATCCATAGATGTTCTATGGTAAAGTTTGATTCATTTAAGATTTTTATTATATTTGACTCTATGCTTTTTCCCCATATATAGTGCTATTCACCCACCAGTGCAACCTACTCTGTCATTCCTGCATATTTTGTACCCTGGTATAACCATGTCCAATGGACAATCATTGTTTCACCAAGTTTCTGTGGTACTTGTTATATCTATATTCTTTTTTAATAGCAGGCACTCAAGTTCACCCATCTTAGTATTTAGACTTCTTGCATATATTTATAAGCACTTACAAAATTTGTCTATATTTTGTTTTCAGCCTTCATGTGATTTAAATGAATGGGACTCTTTTTTGTTTGACTTCCTCTCTTCAGTTCCTTCCTGTACTTTATCAACTTCCATCCTCTCCTCTTAATTAGGACCCTCCCCTGGAGGGTTATCCTTAGTGCAAGAAGATACCTTGACATTCAGTGCAATAAACTAGATACCTCCATTCTGCTGCTTGACTTCTGCCTGTGTTATTTTGACTTTTGCAGAGTTTTTCTTTTTGTTTGTTTGTTCTCTGTTTTCTGTGGAGGTTATTGGCCAAAGTTCAGAGTATGTTTGCTAGGTGTATCTGACTCTGACACTCCCTCTCTACACTCCCACACAAAACTCTCCTGTTTGCTGCTGCTATTCGCTAGTTCCTCCGGTCATTTAGGAGCTGGCTTAGTAAATTCCTGTTCTCCCTGAGTTAGCCTGCCCTCTTGTTAAGGGATCCTAAAGGGATTAGAGATGAAAGGACAACAGGCTACAGTCTTCAGTAAGGTCTCAGCCTAGCCCAGCCTAGCAGGCCACTTGGCTCAGCACACAGAGCAAAACAGATCATATTATAAGGTTTGGTGATGCAGGCATACAGCAAGCAAGCCTTCAAGCACACCACGCACAAATTAACAGACAACACACTCACCGCAAGGGTCACATAGTTGCTTCTCCTTCACCTGGAGAACTCCTGGACAAAACTCCCCTGATTGCAGTTCCTTTCACTTGTTTTCATTTACTTACATTGTGGAAGAGAACAGTTAGGGTGTAATATGTCGAAGCTTGAACAGTGCAGATTATTCATTTTGAAGTGCAGAAGGCAAGAATTAAAGTGGGATTCTTAAAAAAGCATTTACTGTGAGCCTAACTCTACTCCCACTGAAGTCAATTAACCAGAGGAAGGCATTCTATTCCTGTAAGCCATGCACGCACCCTCTGCTCATTCAGATCCTTCCAGAAGACTCATTATTTCTGCAAGTTCAAAAATTCCACATAAGTGATGAGAAAAAATTAGAAATACAGTAACGCTAAACAATATTTTATACAGTTAGATAGAAACAATAATAAAAGATTGTCTAGGTGCTCTAACAATTTATTACATTTACAGTAACACAACGATGATGACCAAGCAGTATTAAATATGCAGGAAGTTCATTAACTCAGCCAGCAATATTAAATAATCACCTATAGGTAACACATTAACACAGTCAACTAGGTATAGGTAAACTACGCTATTATGATCTTTTGAGTCTTCCAGAAATCTTGTGTTGTATATCCATTTAGACTACTTAGGGCAGGAATTTTGCCATTTTCTTATGCAATGCTCAGCACACCATTGGCGCTCAACAAAAAATATGTAAGAATAAAAGCAAAAAATGCACAATTTCTTAAGATAAATCACAGCAACCAAATGCTGGATAGTTAGCCTGCAGTTGCAAAATAGCAGGACTAAACTGCACTGAAAGATGGTAATCTAAGAGAAAAGACTTAAAAAAGTTAAAAGACAACCAACACAAATTAAAGAATCAAAAGAACAGCAAGCTTAAAAACATCTTGGCAATGGTAATGGAATGTTGATTGTTGTTCAATCCAATGCTAAGGGATTTTGAAACTAATGACCAACATTTTGAGAGAATTAAAAGTCTTATAAAATGCACATTTGACCATGAGGCATGAACCTAAACACATCACAAGTTTTAAGGTACAGAAATGAATGACTTTTGTCCCACCATCCACATTTCTTATACAAATGGCTACAGTCTATTAGAGCCAGAGATAGATGCTGCTTCCTATACTCCCTGACAGCAAATGATAACTCTTGATTTGAGCAACACTCTGAATTTACTTGTTACCATTCCACTGGATCTGTAGTTCAGCTTTACTGAGGCCTGTATCCCTTAAATGTGATCACTCTGTGAGCATTGAAACAATGTGCAATAAACACTTCAAGATTTGGCTGAAACCTTTACTTATAAGATTCAAATATGATGATTCCCATTTCTGCTTACAATAAAATAGTTTTGAGCAATGTTAGACCTATTTTTTGTGTACGTCCCTTTATATGCAAAGGTAGCTGCCATTTTGCATGCATGAGGCTCACGTGTGCGTGCATGCACACAAGCATAATCTTCCATACAGTCCTTACTTTTGCTCTTGCCTGTTCTGTTCTTTTAGCCACTTTTATTCCCATTGAGTAGTACCTTGCTCTACAAGTAGCTGCACTGAAATCTATAGAATTATTTGTGGAATCAGGTACTACAGAAAGCAAGAGTGCCAAAATTGAGCTCTCAGTATAAAAATAAAGCTTATTCTGACTCAACATACATGACCCTGCCCCCAGCCTATTGCTTTCTCTTCCTCTGACACAGGAAATACATGGACAGATGAGGATTTTTCGTCTGCCCCATGCACTTTAGTTTGTTTCTCCAGTTTTCTCTGCTTGCTCTTTTTGCTCTTTTGCCCATCCCCTTTTTAATTTCACAGGGATTTGTCAATTGTGTCTCTCTCAGTCACCCCCATAATTCTCTTACTTTTCTGCCAAAGAGGAGGAAACTGAGAAGTACAGTTTTGCTATCCTATATCATACCAATACTCCATCAAGTCTTTGTGACCCTTCTCTGACAGTCGCCTATGCCTGACACTGCATAGGCTGAGAACTGCCTGACCCTGAGAAAGGTTAAAAACAAGAACAACCCTGTAATGTGCCTGTCCTGTTGCGAAATGCTAGGCAGAAAGGACCCTTTACCCGAATTTATAATCTTATAAACCTGTTCATCTGCATTTTAAAAGAAGTATAGGAAGAGGACAAATAAGCAATGTTCGGGTCTTTTGGGAAATTTGCCTTGACCATTATTTCTGATTTCTGCTCAACTCCCACCAAAGTATCCCTGTGACAGTGAGTAGTGATAGAACAATCATGTGGCTTAGATTCAGACAGAGCATGTGACAAGGCAAAGAAATGTATTTTTTTTTACCTCCTGCTCCTTTTCCAGGACTCTCAAAACACAAGCAGACACCACACTAGGGTTTCACACAGAACTAATAAAGTGCCATATTTTGCTGACTTGGTTCACTTTATATGTAGAAATAAAAGTCTAACCTTTTGATCTGAGAGATGAGCAAGATTTAGAATCCATTTCAGGGTCTGAATCCGACTTAATGAAGAAAGATCTGTGGGTCTGCTTTGTTTAATTCAGATAAAAAAAACAAGTAACAAAAACAAAGAGAATTATCTGATCCAGTAGTAACAGACCAATATTACCACCCACTCCCTCTTTCCTGCAGACTTTAAATAAGTCCTCTATTCATATTTACAGTTAATTAACAGGCTTTTGCAATCCACTAATGCAAAGCACACATTACTAAGGTGGGAACTGCTGATTTGTCTGCCCACAAAGCTATTATAGAAACCTATCAACTTCTTCCAGAACCGTAAAGGATCAAATTGCTGGTAGGGACTGACTCTACAATAGGGCACACGTTCTATAGGTGGAGACTTTGCAGAAATGTTTAATAATACTTCAAAAGTTGGATTCTACATTACTTTGAAAAGGCTGGCAAAGCCTCTTCATTTCTGGCTAGCCTTGTACCTTTCCCAAAGGCAACTGTTGGTGAACATTTTTTTTAATAACCCTAGCAGCAAATCTATGTTAAGAAGCGTATTGCTGAACTATGAAAAAGTTATTAATCTTTCCAGAAGGGAATGCCACAGAGGTGAGTTAAGGCAGTTGCTGGAAGGGTCCTCTAGAGGCCCACTGCCACTCCCAGGGCCTACCCACAGCTATACCCAAAGGGGAATTTATCCCATAATTCAGTGCTTTTCTGAATTCAAAGTTCCCAAGGAGCATTATTATGATGTGCTAAAATTCAAATCCTCTCCAGGTATTAAGGGTCTTGGCCTGAGATGCTGATATTAGATCTTATGGAATGTATTTCTAAAGAAAAAGACAGAGTCCAGCTTTACACAGTATAACTGAGATCAGAATCTGGCCCGGTCTTGGATAGCGATCGTCATATGTAACCTAGTGAGAATACATGTATATTGCTGCAAATGAGGGACTGGTATTTCTATTATGTAATTTTATTTTGTGACATGTTTTGCTTTCTTTATTTTGTTCACTGGTGCTGAACTGCCTCCAAAACTTCCAAGCAACAGAAAATTAAAAATAAAAAGCTGGATTATGAAATCAGACTGTGGTGGTAACTATTGACAAACACAATGCAGAAACATCTAGAAACCCAGTTAACTAAGAGCATCTGACCAAGAAATTACAGTGGGTTTGCATGTAAGAGATTAAGAAATACCATCTTCTCTATGATTATTGCATGCTTGCACTTGGAACATCAATCACATGATCCTCCTGCTTCTGTCCGTTTTCCAGCTGCCCTGGTACAGTCGACAGCACATCAGAGACTGTCAGAAAAGATTAGAAGGCTGCAATGCATTCTGCTCTGTAGCATTAAGTTTAATTTCTTTTAGTAGCTAGAACCATTTGTGCTTAATTTGAGGTAATTAAATATTAGCTGTGTCATTTGATAGAGGGGCAATCCAAAGGGTGATATTTCTATTTAAACATGCCTTGTCTGCAGTATGTACAGTTGTCTAGATGCCTGTCTGCACTTTGTTGTTTAAAAAAGGAAGGATGCTTAGCCATGCCAGTTTATGGTGTCAGAGATGAAATGGCATCATGACAAAAAATTCAAATCAGATCCTCATCATGAGCTCAGCCACCTCAGAAGGAAAAATAAATCTTGCCTGTAGGTGGATAAAATTCAATGCCGCCAAGAAAAATGCAAGCAAAACTCCTTTTACCTCCAAGAAAAGTATCTCCAGCTGCTGCATTATGGTCTAAAACAAGTTCCACATGTCAGACTAGCAGTGCAGTGTGCTGCTGAAAAAAGAAATGGCAAGCACCATCTGTATTGTTGTGAATTCAGCAGTTGCCTAGAGAGTTGCTGCCATTGAAAGGAGCAAGATTACTTCTTTGCTATTAAAAAGTAAAGTTGACAAGACTGAAATGGATTTGAAGGGGCTGTCATTAGGAAGCCTTACATTCTAGAGCATCCCCCACAAAGTGAACACAGAACAGAAATGTACAGGAACTCACCATCCCATAAGTGACTGCCAGAAAGTACAGCAACTTTCACGTCAAATAAAAGACAGCCCTGGTGCAGGGCTGAGGAGGCCTGCTAATGATTTGTGTACGTCTTCTTAAATCAGTTTCAAGCACTTACTGGCTTTCATTATTTCTTATGATGAATCCACAGCAGCTTTACAGATGAGTAAGGGGATCAAATTTACACCCGGCAGTCCTGCATGCAGAACAGAAGTCTGCACCATGACAGCAAAGCAACTTTGGCCTACAGCCTTGTCGCCATCATGTTTAAATAGCACTTTCAAGGCTAGGGCCACCTGTCCATGTTTCTGCCCCTCTGGCTTTCATAAAGTTGCAATGAGAAAAACAATGGTTAAAAGGATTATGAGAAATTTGGATCAACCCTAAGCAGGAATATTTTTCATCAGTAAATGTGTTGGTGTGTGAGAGAGAGGCTCTCTCTTTGACGGCTCATGGAACTTTCAGCTGCCTCTGCCTCATTTTTAATGTCTCTGCATTCCTTAAGAACAGCATACCATGAAAGTTAAAGAACTTTTGCAGAGTGGCATAGGGTTGAATAAAGGAGAACATTAGCATAATGCTGGTGCATTGCTCATTGTTAACATGCCAATTCCAGTTTTGAGCACAGAGGGCATGTAAAGGGCAGGTAAACAGTTAAGGAATGAATACTGTTCTTTGAATTGAGTGGTTAGATCTGTTCTGAACTTTTACATCTTTTATAGCCGTGATACTTCAAACTCCTAAAAATGAATCAGACCATCGGACAGGCATTCCATACAGTTCCATATACAAACAGTTCCAAAATTTAATACACAATTTATCTTCTGATGTGCTGACAAAGGGAAAATAATTTATGTAGAGATCTGTGTGCCATTCTGAACCTAAAAGAAATGGTAAAATTTAGCTTTTTACTGTTTCTTTTCTCACATAAAAAAAATTAATTTAAATACCTGGAGAGGTTGTCCCAGTTTTACCACAAGCAGAAAGGTTATTTCATCTGTGAAAATATGCATTGGATCTCAAAGTTTAATGTGTGACCTATGAAGGAGGTGGGGCTGAAGGTCCACATTGAAATACAGCTAGCATTTATATAGTCTCAACCCAAATATTATAATAATTCATTATCTTTATATTGCTCAGGTCATCTGAAAGGATACCAAAAAACTTTACAAGTGATACATATCAGATCATTCAGCCATAACTGAAATGCAGAGTGAAACATTATTGCATCAGCTATTTTCCACCATGCAATACAACTATACAATAGACCTAGCTGGAAACCCGAAGATTTCCTGGTCAAAAAGTTTTGGATTTAAAATGTCATTTTGTCTCAAATTTTGGAAACCAAAAGTTTTATTTTCTATTTTTGGTTTCTGGATTTTCAGGGTTCTGTTTCTGGCTCTGCCACTGACCTCTTTGTGACCTTGGGCAAGTCATTTCACCTCCCGGTGCCTCTGCTTCCTCTCCTACTCTTGGTCTGTCTCTGTAGCTGGGTGTTCAGCTTACAGCCCATCAGTCATATATGGCCCACCAGAGCATTTCATAAAACCCGCGGCCTGCTTCAACACAATATACTAAGAGACAATTCATTAGCATTGTGTCGCCATGTTTATATCATTTTTAGTTTACACAAGTGTAAATAGATGCTGTGTGTAGCAACAGTCTAAATACATACGAAACAAGCTGAACTTATAATCAATACAGGTGACTTTAAATATTATTAAAATACGTAGAATTTTTTTGGCCCACACAAGGTTGTGCTTAGGTTTATGTGGCCCTCCTGTGTAATAAGGTTGGGCACCACTGATTGTAGATTGTATGCTTTTCAGGGCAGGAACGTCTCTCACTATGTGCATGTATGATGCCTAACACTGAGGCCCCAATTTCTGTTGGATCCTGTCATAGCCACAAAGTTTTATTATAAAAATGTTAAAATGTACCCATTCACACACAAACCTATCCAAACAGCATGCAGTTGAAGACCCACCACCATTGCTGGGACGGGTGGCATCTGCAAACAGACTGTCAGGTTGATGTAAAACAAAATGGGGGCGGGGAAGAGAGACAAAAAACTGCCATTTGATGGCTTTGGTTTTAGTTGAAAACTTTAAAAAAGCCAATATCTAATCAATGTAAAGCTTAACCCTACAGAGCTTTAGTCTTGTGAATTTTCCTCACTCAGGTGAACAGTCAAGGTCTTTCACAGTGTGAATAGCTATGCTAGAAAAATTCATACCTGTACTGCAGCAATGGTCAGCTGCTCTGTACTAAGCCAACAGTATAAACAGAACACTGGAATTTTTACTACTAATCTCTTTCTTACACGGTGTTAAAAATTCCTGAATCCTGTCTAACAATCCCATTACATACACCCTTGCTGGTGCTGCAATCCAGATACTTATTTTCCTAGAGCAGAAAAAGCCATTTAGATTGGAAGGCTGACATATCTGTTCAACTCCATTATATTCATAACAAATTAGAGATTCACAACAAAAATCTGGCAGAGTGAAAATAAATACTTCTGCCCCTTCCTTGATTTGAGTTAATGTACACAGAGAAGCAATTAAAAAAGGCTTAACTTAAATTGGTTTTCCAAGTGAAAGATGGTTTGGATAATGTTGGCTGGATATATAACATTTATCCCTTGGGTTAATGATCACACTATTCCAATTCTCCTTAATGCCATTACAAAGTTAATACATATTTCTTTTGTATCAGCATTGTTTTAAAAAAAACCAGATTAAAATGTAGAGTACTATTCTGAGAAAGCTGCTGTCTCTGGAAAAATTAAGTGTCATATCTAACCTTTGTTAAAGCAGCTAATAAAATCTCATCTGATCTCAAGATTCCTCATTCAGCAGAGCTTTGACAGTTCAGTTCTAAATATTGTCAAAGTGCCTAGTGAAACTGAATGTGCCATTCTCTAGATCCACTAAGTCTATGTGGGCATACCATGCAGAGCCGCATTGAGGGATCAGGGTTTATACAAAGAACCTAACACAATGGGGCACTGATCATAGTTTTCTCCTCTGCATGCTACCGCAATATGAACATTAGTCATATGGGGAGCAGCAGTAACCCCACAATTTCAGTTGCCTAGTACTATCCATTATAATAGTTCTTGTGACCTTTTCTGAAGAGCTTTAACACCTCCATTGTTTGTAGCAGGCCTTTGATGTCTTGAGATCAGAGAGGTGCCCTTTCCTGGATTCCTAAATATGTCATTTAGCCCTGCTATGTGCCAAATGTACCAGATAATATCCCTAAAGGAACACAAATTATGGAAGTCAGGCCCATTTTCATCTATAATAACAGGGCACGGACAGGAGTTAAGCCATCATGAGATCCATTGATGGGTCAAAGAGAGGACTTCCTATATCGTTTGTTCTATAGCTCATGCATAAATATACTAGAGTCATGCTGCCTTTTCTTTCTTTCAGTATTTTTAGCCCAATATAGATAATACCCAAATAATAATGGAACATTTAACCTTTTGCATATTTTTAAAATTCCCCATGTTAAAATACCGTCGGAGCACAATCAAATTTTGTTGTATCCACTGACAATCAACAAAGCTTTTTTTGTTCCCTGGACTGTGCTTATCAGCCGATATCAAAGTGGGAGGTGCAACAAATAACACAGAACAATACAACCAGATACAGAACCTTTTTGATTGCTGCTAGCCTGACCAACTCTTTATTGAAACTTCAGGTCAAAATAGATTAAAATTTTACATTAAATGGCCTCATTAAAAAATGGACAAAAACAAGACAAGAGATTCAGCAAGCAACAAAAAAAAAATACTATTTACGTATCATTAACCTTCCTAAAGTAAACCACAGATAAGGCTAAAATACCTAAGCTCACATTCTCTCCTGTTAAGGGGAAAGGAACAAAAGTAATAGGCAAGATTTTCCTCTGCACTTTCAAGTTTTCTTGTGTATATAGTTTTACAACAGACTCAGTGTTGCCATAGCATAGGCTCTGAGCCATCAGCAGGACCTTATCTTCAGTTGGAGCCCCACTGAAATCCATGGGGCTCCACACAGGGGTAGCTCTGCCCCTTGGATTCCTTTGCAGGACTGGGGCCTTTGTTTTTGGTGGCTGAATTTGCTTTTTTATAGTAATGCAGGAAATTTTCATTTCGAAGTTATTGCTGGTATAGTGTCATGGGAAGTGAGTAAAAATGTTTCAACTTCATAGAACATTAAAGAGGTGAAGATGCTTTAGTAAGTGGCAGGAAGACTGGTAGGTTAAGGAGTAGAAGATTTTTGACTGAAACTTTTTTTGGCAGGGGCAGGAGGGGAGGGAATATGAATTTGGCAACATTTCATGTTATCAATACATGTTCATTTTGAGGCGGGAGGGGAAATCTCCCCAAAACTGAATTGTTGTTGACTGACTTACAAGGAAAGATTATGTGTATTACACATGTATAGCCATACTAAACAATGTCATGGGGAACATAAGAGTGTATTAATAACTTGAGCTTAAACACCAAGGAGAGAGAGGAATCTACATGTGTATAGGTATATCACTAGATTTAATGGAAACATTTAAACTGAATAATATGAAAATCTTTGGAATATCACACTTGGGACATAATCCTAACACCAATACTGAAAATGTATAATAGGGAACAGACAATCCTTCCTGGGCAGAAGAATAGACTACATGACTTAATAGGTCTTTTCCATCTCTTAACTTCTATGGTCCTATATATGGCTGTTTTATACTTTAAATAAGTCCCCTAATACTCATATACAGACAATATGGACCAAATTCAAATGTTTAAAATTGATTTATAAAACCTTGAGACTTGTCAGTGAAATATAAATATACCCTTACCTGTACCAACGCTGAGTGTTCCATTTTAAATGTAATTCATGCCAAAATGCTGAGAGGAAAAAATACAGGATGAGTGCACACAAGATAGGAGCAAAACAAAATCACAGCAAATTCACTCTGCATAACCCATACTGCTGGTCTCCATGTTTCATGTTTGGAAAAATGAAGTGTATGGCTCATCTAATTACTATGGAACTGCTTAGAGATAAAATGGCAAGAATACAACTACAATAGGCCGATGATAGAACAATAAAGGAGCTCCTCAAACCTTTGGGGAAGTAAGTCTCTGTGTGGATTTCTGACACTGATGCAGTGTGACTTACCACCATATGTGAATAGAACACAAGTTTTAGTTCATAACCTCACATGATCTTATCCAAGTGCATGTTTTTTATTTTGGAAGAAATAATGTTATGTGCCAATTTTTATACATTTTCTATGTCACATTGCCAGCTGGAACCTGTCTGGCCAATTGGGTGAGCAGAACTGTACCCTCTCCCAGTAAAGTCGCCAGGGGCATATGAAAACTCACTAAGGTTTCTCATGCAACATTTCCTTTAACCTTTTCTATAAGGGAGCTAGAATCCACTGCCCTTTCCTTCAAGCACACCCAGCAATTCACACATGGAAGTATCAGGGATTCAACCCCCAAGCCACATGAATGTTGGGGATCTGCCAGAGACAAAAAGCTATTTACAGAGAGGCCCTGTGCTTCCACTCTGGCACCTGGCTACCTGTGGATCTGTCCCAGCAACCTGTGCTCCCAGCAGAGCTGCTCTGTAAAGGAGTTCTCAGCCTCCAGAAGGGGTTCCCCAGAGCTGACAGAGTTCTGCAAAAAAGTTACTGTAGCCTGTGGATGTAGAAACTTCCTTGCATGCTTTCACTTAGGTGGTGGAATCAAGAATGTCCCCATGATGTGCACAAGTGGTGCAAGCAGAGGCATGTCCCCCCACAATAATCATCGGGGCACAGAACTCCTCTGGGCCATGGTGGGAGAGCAAGGTCCTCTGGGTCCTGAGGCCATGGTGTGGGAGGGAAAGCAAGTTCCTGACGGGGGCAAGACAGGGGGAGGGAAGAGTGAGCACAGAGCATGCCCCTCCAAAAGGAGTCAAATTTAAATTCCTGCACACATCCCTGCATGCCCCCTTCCACCTCAATGCTGCCCTCATGAGCATGGAGAGCCTGAACAGTGCCGTGTTGAGGAAGACAGAGCCATGTGGAGAAGAGACCATCTGCACTCAGTATTTGGGGGATGATACTTCTTGTTTGTCAAGCCTTTGGTCAGCTTGATTGACACAAGCTTTTAACACAAACACCCTCTAGCATTCCAGGGGTGACTCTTCCACCACAGTATAGAGGGGGATTATTATCTGCTTACTCTGTTCTATGGTGCTTCCAAAAATTGCATTGGCCTCTTTGCTGCCATACTTGTCTTTCTCATGCTGGGCCTTGAGATCATCTGTAGACTAGCATTAATAGAAGGATCCTTTCTTCAAGGAGAAGATTAAGGTGATCTCATACCAAAAAGAAACTGTTCTTTAAAGGAATCCTATATAGGCTCGTTCCTTGTGTTCCTCCACATTCCCCTTGGACTGAGAAAAAAATCTCCCCTTTTGAACTTTTCTTAGGGACTACAGCACATTACAAGAAGAACATAACATTAAAATCCCAATAAGAGAGGACTGGCAAGAGGAAAGCCCTGTCATAGGAAAAGCGAAAGTTTGCCGTATTCTGATTGGTAAAGAGAAACATAAGACATTTCAAAAGGAAAAGGATCAAGGAGGTTATTTACTCTAAGTCACAGTTGTACTTCTCTATCATTGCTTTCTTCAAAGTCCTGAGCAAGTCTTTCCGAACTTTAGTTGCAATATGTGCCCTACTACTGTCCCTGCCAAGGCAGAAGATTTCATAAATTGAACATACAGATAGAGACAGGAGACATTTTTCCTGCAAAACCTTTTTTACATTGAAAAGGTCAACCATCCAGGTCAACCAAAACAATTTCTAGATTGAGGTCAATTTTGGCAAATTATTTCAGCCAAAAAAGGAAAAAAATTCAAAAGTGTCAAAAGAGTTCATTTTGGCATTTCTGAAACATCACATTTTGACATTTCATTTTGGAAAGATATTTTGTTTCAGAAGTTCCTTCAATTTTATTTTTAAAAAATTTTAAAACAATTTTCAAACCTTGAAACCTTTTGTTTTGGGTTGACCAGAGTGTTACAGTATGCACAAAACTGAACTTTCTTTAGCCATTCTGCTGAAATGAATATATTTTTTCCCGTTTGGCCACCAAACGGGGAAAAAAAATTAGTTTGTTATTAGCACAGCTCTACTCAAGTGCCCAATTCTCTTCTCACTTATACCAAAATAAATCCATTGGCCTTAGAGGAGTTTTGCCTGATTTACACCAATATGTCTGAGTGCAGAATCAGGCCTTCTATGTAGAACAGAAAACTACATTAAAAGAGAGCTATCAAGATTCCAAAGTGAAGCACTTTATGCTATAGCCTATGACCCATGAGCCCCAAACCCAGGCCTTCAGGAGCAGCCATGCTACAAGCCTCCACTTGGCAGCCTGTTGATAGCTGCTTACCCAGGTCCCATGAAGCTCAGCCCCAGCTCGGAGTCCCAGGTCAGCTAACTGGTCCTTTGGCCCTATTTAAGCCAGCAGCAGGCACTGGAAGCTGTCTGAATAACTGGGATCCACCCTGCTGGTAAACTGACCCAGCTAGGCTCCTGGTGTCTGATTTGTGGTTCTGATCTCAAGTTTGTCTCCTGCTTCTGATCTCCTGGTATCCTGACCCAGCCAACTCTCAGCTCCTGTCTTGTGACTGTGAACTCACGAGATCTGTCTGCCCATGATCTGTTGGTGACATTCTACAGGTAGAAAAGGCCACAATTAAGGTAGTCTGTGCACCCCTTTCTATAATATTAGGGTTCTAAATGTGACCTCATTTTCTTATTTCCCTTACGCAGTGCTAGACATATTTCCTTATGTAAACCTTATATCTTTTTTTTTTTATGTCAAAGTATTTTCTACCACCTTTCTTCTGTTTCAGATAATCAGTAATTGTATTATCTTTTTGAATATTTCTTCCTTCTGGTCACTGAAGTACAAAGTGATCAAAATTAATCCAAAAGCCTATATTCGGCATACACCACTGATCACTTCACTTCCGTTCTACACTACTCACCACAGGATTTTCATGTGCAGTTTCAAAGCCTGTTCTTTATGCACTCAACCTTGATTGCATGCAGTACTACCTCAAAAGCTTTCCTAGTACAGAATATTATGCCTACACATTACTCACAATAAGTGGCTTTTTAGTTCGTTTTTCAAAAGTTTTAAGACCCATTTGCCATTCAAGTGAACCAGTGTTCAGAATGATTGATTAGAATCCTAGTTTTCTGAAGATGATCTGGCCAAATATCATTAGAGCCGAGCAGCAAAACAGAACTCTGCTTCCAGAGAGGATTCTGACATTTTGAAATTTGGTTTAATTCCAATTTGGAACAAAGCTCCAAAATTTAAAAATTCTCTCTGAAACGGAATGGAACCTTGGCCTTGGCAGTCTGTCCCTGTGGCAGTTTGCCCCCAAGCAATGGATCCCCAAAGCCTAGAGTCCTAACTCGAAGGCAGTGCGCCTGATCCTGTACATCGCCACCACAGGGGCAGGGGAGGGCACAGGGAAATTTGTATCCATCTTTCCACCTGAAGCCTGGCTTGCACTATCTGCAACTTGGTTAGACCCAAGGATCTGACCCCTGATAGCAACCATTGCCACTTTTAGCAGCTCCACTTTTCCCTACTGACCTCTTTGTCCTTATGTACTTGTAGCATATTTTATTATGCAACTATTTGCAACGCTTGTGCAATCTGCCTTTCATTCTCCACTTTCATTTCCTTATCAGTACTTATGCCCTTAACTCCAGTACCTCATTCTTTACACAATAC
Source organism: Mesoclemmys tuberculata (assembly GCA_007922155.1). NCBI lineage: Eukaryota > Metazoa > Chordata > Testudines > Chelidae > Mesoclemmys > Mesoclemmys tuberculata. The sequence continues at coordinate 65,037,560 of ML675624.1, read as the reverse complement.
ATGTCCGTCTTTCTAATCCTTGATTACTTTTTGCACTCTCTTATTCACAGTGACCTTTTAAACTCCTAGTGTATTTATTGTCAGATGGCACTCATAACCCTTGGGCATATAGCCATTTATCTTTCAACACATCCTATTCCTTCCCCATTTACGCCCTCCCCCTCCATTTAATTTTCATTTGTCATTCCCTTTGTTTTTCCAAATGCTGCTTTGCAGAATACTAGCTTCTTAAATGAAAGAGCGATCTCATCTATTGCATAGCTGCTTCTATGCTATTCTGGCTCCAGTTCCTGGATTTCCTTAGAGAAAGAGAAGCCAGATGCTTTCAATCTGAATGACTTCATCCTGTGCCTGCTGGACAATGGCATAGTGGGAGGTGAATGCATGCACTGATGACCAGGTAGCAGCTTTTCATATGATCTAAATGGGCACCTGTGCCAGAAACGCCACCGACGAGGCATTCTGGTCTGTGATAATCCCCTGAAGAGGGACCTTTGCCTGATCATAGCAGAACCTAGTGCAGGAGATTATCCACGAGGAGATCTGCTGAGCTAAAACAGGTGAGCCTTTCATCCTATCAACCACTGCCACAAAAAGCTGCTTGGACTTACGGAACAATTTCATCCGTTCAGTGTAAAAAGGTAGGGGCCTTCATACATCAAGCCTGTACCATTATTGTTCCTCTTCTGAAACATGGGGCTTCAGAAAGAAAACAGACAGGAAAATATCTTGATTAAAATAAAATTGGGACACTACCTTGGGCAAGAAGGCTGGGTGAGGCCTCAGTTGGACCATATCCTTATAGAAGACTGTATAAGGTGGCTCTGAGGTAAGTGCCTAATCTCAGTTATCCTCTTTGCTGAGGTGATTGCTACCAAGGAAGGCCACCTTCCAGGACAGCAACAACAAGGGGCAGATCGCCAAGGGCTCAAATGGGGCTCTCGTGAACCTGGTGAGAACCATATTTAGGTCCCAAGGAGGTAATGGATCCCTAACCTGAGGGCAGAGCCTCTCTATGCCCTTCAGAAACCTAATGGGCATGTCATGGGAAAAAAATGATTTCCCTGAATTGGGGGGTGAAAGGCGGAAATAGCCGCCAGATGCACCTTTACTGAGGCGATAAGTAGGCCTTGCAACTTAAGGTGTAACAGGTAGTCCAAAACAGTTTGGATTGAAGCCTGCTGGGCCAAGACTCCCCAGGATGACCCCCAATAGGTAAACCGCTTCCAGTTGGCCAGATACGATGTTCTAGTGGAGGGTTTCCTGCTACCCCTTAGAATTTATTGCACCTGAGAAGAACAGGCTTGTTCCTCTGGGTTTAGCCACTCAGCCTCCACGCTGTCAGGTGCAAAGACTCCAGGTGTGGATGTAACACCCGCCCCCAGTTCTGAGAGAGGAGATTGTGCCAACACTGCCACGTGTTGCCAACGTGGCAACTCTGGGGGGGGGTGATCCACAGCTCCAGCAGCGTTGTGAACCAATTGAGGAAGCCATTGCTCTTGCCACCAAGTCCGCCTGAGGCTGCCTGCAGGGCTTCCCTGGCCACCATTTTACCTTCCAGGATTGTTGTAAGGTCCAGTACTTGCTCCTGGGGAAAAGCCTCACCAAAGCGCTTAAGGGTGTCCTAGAGATTGCAATTGTATCTCCCTAACAATGCTTGCTGGTTAGCAATTCTAAATTGAAGGATTGCTATGGAATAAACTTTTCTGCCAAATAAGTCCAGTTTCTTGTAGTCCTTGTTTTTCAGCATGGAGCTGAACGACCTTGCCTGTCCTGCTCATTTGCAGCTACCACCACTAAGGATCCCGGTGAAGGGTGCATGACAAACTATTAAAATCTTTTCCACAGGCACATAGTATTTCTTCTCAGCCCTTTTGGAGGTTGGCGGCAGCAATGACAGGATTTGCCACAGGCCATTAACCAACTTGAGAACTCCTTCATGAACCAGCAGGGTGACCCAAGCTGATGCCATGGCTGCCAGGATGTCAAACAGGTTATCTGTGGTTTCTTTAAGCTCCTCTACCTCTTACCCCAAATTAGAGGCTCTTAAGGAGCTCCTGGTGTGTCCTAAAATCATCCAGTGGGACAGATGGGCTTGCCTTGGTCGCCTTGTCCAGAGATGAAGAGGATGACTGGACCGGCGCAGGAGGTGGTGGCATCTCTTCCTGTGGGGCCACAGATGATCGACAGGTGCAGGTGACAGGGAGTACAACCCCAAAGATCTACGTCTTGACAGCGGAGACCTTCTCCTCAGAGACTGGTTCCTAGTTGACACACCCTGGGGCTTGGGCAACCAGTGCACCAATGAGGGGGTCCCATCGCAGGCTTCCGCTTTGAAATTGGAGCCTTCTCTCTTCCCAGCACTGGAGTAGGTTTAGAAGTAGGTGGCAAGGGGAGAGCCATCAGGTCTCTTACCACTTGAAGTACTTCCGGCATTGATGGCACTGTGAGCTGGAGGATCCCCCTTCCGCTTCCCGGAGTTGGGGGTGGCTCCCTCAGAGGGCTTGGAGCCCTAAAGGCCGAGTCTTGCTCCGAGTGCCCTGGAACAGCTGACTGAGCCAATGTAGGGCCCTCGCTTGACCCCACATCCCAGGTCTTTGTCGGCATGGGGGAATGGTCCTTGTCCAGGCGCTGCTTCTTCTGCCTCTTTTGTGGTGGTGAAGAAGGGCGGTGCCACGATGTTTCTGGTGCCGGCGGGGCACTCTGCATCGATGATGTATTTGGTGCCGAGATGGAACGTGGTGGCTTTGAGGCTGGTCTCAATGCCGCTTCCATGAGACGGGTCTTCAGGTAGATCTCCCTTTCTTTCTGAGTCCTCAGCTTGAAGCCCTTGCAAATCCTGCACTTAGCTTTCCTGTGCGATTCTCACAAAGACTTTAAGCAACTGTCGTGGGGTCACTGATCGGGAAGGGTTTGCCACAAACTGTGCAGGACTTGAAGCCCAGAGAGCGGGGCATTCCCCACTCCCAAGGAGAAGTAGTTTTACCCTACTGATGATGTTTTGTTGCAATAGTAATCCTGCTCAGTACAAGAGGAACTGCAAGTTCAGACATTTGGTGTATGAGAAGCCAATGGGGTGAAGCTACCATCTGTGGGATTATGACTGAATGCCTCTAAGTCAGAATCCCCCCTAAAAATATCAGTATGGCAGTGCCGTGGAGCCTCAGTCGGCCCCAGATAGCCGGCCCCCCTCTGGGGGTATGGGTCGGTGAGGAAAGCCATTTGTGTCAGGACCGGAGTGTGGACAGAAGGGAGCTGCCTCTCACTCGTAGCACACCGCATGTGCATGGGGAACCTGGTGCTAAATCATTCATAGACGATCTGATTCTGGGTCAGGCTTTTGTACGAAGCAGAGCAGCTACCTCGCTGCAATCTATTGAAAGTCAGCCTTTGACACAAGACTTTGTTAAAAAAAAAAAAAGTAACACAACACTAACTGGCTAACTAACTACAGTACTTAACTAACACAGAACTACCTAATTAACCTAATCTCTAACTATAAGGAACAGGGGAACTGAAGCACTCACTGTAGTAAGCAGAAGCAAGGTTCCATCAGTGGCAGAAAGAAGGAACTGAGGGGGTCGACGGAACCTCATATACCGCGGCATGTCGGCAGGGCTCCAGAGGGCACTGAAGCCAGCCCTACGGGTATTGCTAAGGGGAAAAATTCTGGTAACTGTGCGCAGGGGTGCACACACACCTAGAATGGAATTGACATGAGCAAGCACTCGAAGAAGAATCCTGCTTTTGCCTCATTAATACAGGTTCCGAAGCTAACCCGGATGCAGTTTCAAGCTGAGCCCCTTTTGCATATTTTCTTTGCCAAGGACTGGAGAAACAATTTATTGAGGATGTGGCATGGTGAGGTTAATTATTATGATTTTCAGCCGAGCCAAAGAATAGCCTATAAGCATTGGAGGCAAAGAGCTTGTGGACTGGGAACTCCAGGAGTTCTAGAGGACTCTCGAGTAGGATACGGTGATTGTTCCTTGCTTGACTGCCTTTTGCCCCATCTGCAGAAGCGGCAGTCACATTTGGCCCTTGTACTTTTCCAAAACCTAAAAGGAAATTGCATCTTTTCTCACACTCTAGAATGTAAAATTTCCAAAGCGCCAGTTAGCACAGATTTTCCACCTCAACCAAGAGGTCATACAAGATGGAAATGCTCAGCACACATGTTATTTCTGCAGGAGACCACTAATATAATATCCACACATGGCTGCTTGTGTTGGCTGACCATTTTGATAATTCACACTTCCCCTGCTCTGAATTCTGCTCTGCTGGACCACCAACTACACAGGACTCCGCATTCAGCAATCCCACTGGTCAACAGCCTGAGGTCACAAAGAGCCGTCAGCCAGAAAGCACTGATGCATGTTCATTTTTGGAGCTTTAATCTGTCAATGAGTATGTTAAAACAAAGATACCCAATAACAAGGTTTCTCTGATGGTGAATTTCAACCAAACCCTGAACAAAGCCTGAGTTTATTGACTTTATATGGGTGAACTAGGGATTGTTGATTGGGAACTAATCCACCTTCCAACATTTGGGCAGGCCATACAGCAGCTACTCAACCTCCTGTTACTCTATCCCCTGAGGTAGAATAGGCGCCCCTACACACAATAGACATGGACGTTTGTTGCCACTGGACATACATTACTATTGACCAAGTCTGGATTAAGTCTAGATGGGGCTACAGATCACAGCAAAACATGGAGGCCTTAACTCCCATTTGGAGTGATTATGGCAGGGTGTCCCCCCTCCTCTCTGAGAGGCTGGGAGAGCACCTCTCCCAGGAGTGGCAGTAGGGATCCCCATCCTCTCAGGAGCAGCATCCTCTTCCCTCACAGAAGAAAAAAAGAAGGGCAGCAGCAGCGGGGAGGGCAGGTGCCACTAATGCTGAGCCCAGTAGCGTGGGTGTGTTCAAGCCTTCTGCATTCTTATCCTCCAGCCACACACCGTCTTCTGTTAAGGTAGGTGGAGCTCTCCAAAGCAGTGAGTCTTATACTTATTACCTCATTGAATTATTTCAGAGCTTTTTTGTTCCAGTTTGTCTGCAGACTCAAGAAGCAGTCACTGCATTGGTTTGCACTCTGTTCACATTTTCAAGCTTTCCTTCACAACCATGAAGGCTGGAAACTTACTTTTAATCCCTAATGAAAGCTGGATTTCCAAGGTAATCACATGATTCCAGGAGCTGGAGCCCCAAACTCCTGGAGCTCGTTCAGCTTTAATCCAACCCCCACTGACCAGCAGTTCACACCCATTTCCCCTCAACAGCTATACTACTCTGGATTGTGCAGAGATGGCATAGAGACCAGCTCGGTCACATGCAACAGATACAGAGTCCTTTGCCCACCTGTATGTTTCTCCTGAGCTGGTTCCCTTCTACACCGCTGACGCTATTAGATTAGTTTCACCCTAACTGGATAGATGTGCAGGAGAGTCTAAAGGACCCCAAAGTATGGTGAACAACAATGAGATACCATAGTGAGCTGGGATATCTTGTTCATTGGAATGCTATTCTGGATGCAATATTTTAGCCATTTTCTAAATGTTTATTTTTCATATTTTTGTCAGTCTCATGAAATTACCATTTTACACTTTCCATATTTTTGGATTAGATAAAATATATTGATATCTCATTCTGTGACATCAACATATAAAACAATGACATGCAGGCAAAGTAACCAAGCAAGATAATGAAAATTTAATGCTCTTTTTGGAGACTCCATGATTCAGTAGATAACATGCTAATCAACTCACTTAAATGCAAATAGTCTCACATCCCAAAACTGAATTCATATCATACCCTAAATATGCCCCTCATTTTTATTTTATTTTATAAATCATTCAGCAATTGTTTTCAGTCATGGTCTAATGAAGATTAGCTTTACGCTGGAAGCATCATGCATTTGCAGCTTCTGTTTATTTATTTCCTGTGTGCTTTTAAAGCTCTCATTCTGAACAACTGGGATCTTTTCCCTCACCTTAATTATCTCTTCGTTCACGTGGGGGAAAAGCTTTGTGTTACCAAGAAAACAGAAAATGCAGTTTAAGTGGAGCACAATTACCTATACTTAAAGTATGAGTCTAAATTTAGGAGCCCAAATAAGTGACCTGATTTTCAAAAGTACTGAGCACCCAACAGTTCTCACTTAGGTCACTGGAAGATGTTGAACACTCAGTTTTTTAAATAATCAGGCCACTTACTTAGGTGCCTGACTATGGACTCCGCAGCGTACCTTTAGATAGCTTACACATTAGAGACGCAGATTGTTAGCATGAGCGTCTTCCAGATCATGGAAATAGATGTCCAAAATGAAGCCAAGGATTCCATACTTCCTTAACTCCACAGACAAATTATGAAAATAAATTGGATTTAGTCGAATTGTGTCGGCAGCTATATGTTGTAAATTGAACTCCTCGTTAAATCTCGTTCAGCAAAATACCTTGATCTTACACACCCACAGTGTGGCACATGCATGCAATGGAAGCTGGCACAGACAGGGGCACAATTAAGGTTATATGCGTGATTTTAACTGCAAGCTTTAAATGTTTGGAGGATTTCTGTTTGCTTTGAATGTAACCTTAATTTTGAATACCAGGGTAGTGTTTATGGGTTTGGGTTATTTTAAAATGGATGTTCTCACAAGGATTTTAGCCTTAAATATTGATAAATATTTATAACCTTAACCCCATCTTAATGAAGATTTTTGCCTGGAAATAATTAAGAGTCCCTGTTAAAAAACAAAGTTGAAAATAATTGTAATTCATATGCTGTTGTTCCTGGGTATGAATAAACTATTGTCTTCCAAGATCCAAGTAAAAAAATCTGTGCTGGCAAATCGTTTGATATAATGTCTAACTACATGTGAAGTGGTCTGTTTTAACCAATGAGGTATAACTTCCAATCAGGTGTGACTTGTTTAACAAATTAACAATATGTTTCCTCTAATAGGGTTGCTTTATATTCTGCATTGAAGATTTGCAGCTACTTTCAAAAATCTACAGAGACTTCCAACATAATTAAGGTTAAATTTATGTTGAAATTCATGACCTCTATATAAAAGCACACTGGCACCATTGTAATCTGGAATATTACACTTTCATGAAATTCACATGCCTTTTTGTTCAAGGTAACTCATTTCTACCTAACAAATACATGAAAATCCATTGAACTATTGGAAACAGCTCTGTCTAATTTGATATTTAAAAACAAATCAGATGTCGTATCTTATTTCTGTTTAAACTATAAATGTTTTTGAAGAGGAAAAAGGAATGTGAGATTAGACAGATCCTCAAAGTTTATTTCATGCTAAGCTACTGATTGTTCTTGTTTCCCATCTCCACAAATCACCACAGTATTTATCAACTTGCCACAAGTGGACACTTTCTGTAGGTTGCTCTAATCGATGATCTGCTTTCTACGCTAACTTGGCATAGTGACGTGTGACATTTCTTTCCCTATGCGTACAGCAGAGATGTATTCAGTTTTAATAGCCTCATAACTGATTGGTTACCTTGTTTCTATCTGTTTTCAAGTACTCCAGGACTGCAGAGATCCTCGATGAGGAACCACTGACTAAAAAGCTTTTCATGGAGTTTGTTATTTTACAAGGCTCGCAAAATGTTGTTGCTGCTGCTTTTCTCTGCACATCAGGATAGTATAGACAGTTAAAAGACACATAAATGCAACATCTCTCCTTCTCAGCAAAAGGGGCATTCTTTGAAGGCATTTTAAAAGTTTTGAGGAGGAGGTGGGAAGTGATTGATAAAAGGCACCAATAAAAGCTTCTTTTCAAACTTACTTCAGATCCTAACACAGCTGCATTTCACTTGTTCTTGGGAAACCTCTCTATCCAAACACATGTAGATTTTATAAAGAGCTACCTCCATTTCAGGCAGAATGTTTAAGCTGGTCTTTTATAACAATAAAACTTATGAAAAATTGTTTGCAAAATACATTTTGTAGGGAGATTCAGGGAGTTTTTTATTATTATTATTATAGTGCCTGGAAGCCCCAGACATGAACTTGGCACCCATTGTGCTAGCTGCTATACAAACTCAGCACAAAAAGACTATCCCTGCCCAAATCTACAGTACGATACAATACAATCTAAGACAAGAGACAACTGATAGATGGGGAAGTACTGGTTACCATGGTCAGTATAAAGGCAGGATCTCAGGACAGCAGCAGTCTACCCATTGTCAATGGTGCAGTAGGCCACATGGCAAAGGAAAGTTTTAATGAGGGTCTTTTAGGAGGATAATGAGTTTGTTATGTAGCTATTTACAGGGAGCTTGTCCCTGGTATGAGGGGCAGCAGGGGAGAAAGCACAAAAGTGCTTGTCTGAAAATTTAACAAGTGGATTTAAGTCAGAAGGAAGCTAAAGGAAATCTCACTTATAAGGACAAACTCTCCAATGGTTTTCTGCTTACAAAGACATTCCAAGTTCATCCCCCACAAAATCTTTTAGCAGTATGTGTTTTTGTTTTCTCAGCTATCACACAGGAACTAGAGGGAAATAAAAGATCAATTAGATCATCCAGTCCATCTCCCTGACTGTGTGGAGTTTTGTCTGGTTTAGTGTTAATGGGGCTTCCACCACTTCCCTTGAGAGACTTTTCCACAGCCTAATGCATATTCAGGGCAGGAAGATTTTCATGATGATGTTCAAAATGTTTCTTTTCTTAACTGAATCCCATTACTCCTAATTATACCCCCATATATCACACTAAATTTTTCCTCTCCTCCTTGGTGTTTACACTCTAAAGATATTTGTAGACTCACATCTCCACTCTCAACCACTTTAGCTGTCTAGTTCTTTCCATCTTTCCTCATAAACCAATACCTCCATCCCATTGTTTTCCTCTTAATTCCTCTCAGCTCATCAATATCAATCTGGTAATTAAGTGCCCAGAAGGGAACACAATATTCCAGTTGCTTTTCTGCTTTTTATAAGGTTGACTATTATATCTTTAATTTTCTTTGGATGAGCCTAGATAACATTGTACATAATACACTTGTTTGATTTGGTCGCTTCTTTGGAAGAAAAGATGAAAGATCACACAGAGCACCGCATGAAATGTTTTCAATGAAAACTCAGGAAACTTGGCCAATTTTGGCTTCCAGGGCAAAAGAAAAATCAGACTATGTTCAAACAGTTCACGAAGGCTCGTGAACCTATCCAGTTTCAAAGATACCAACTGTTCATTTAGAATATTGTATGAAAATTGTGTAAAATGCACTAATTAATAATTTGGGAGTCAATGTATCAATGGGAAGAACTATTACATTTTTACCACCTTTGATACCCTTTGTCCCAGGGAGGACAATACACCAAACATTACAACCTCAGCACAAACATTTTAGAGAAGTCACTCCCCAAAAGCAAAGATGGCACAAGTGGATGTTGTTAACTGAACATCATTCTTCCCACTGCACAGCAGCAAACAGCAGGTAAAACAGGTGACATTGCAAATGTGTAATGGAACCTTAACCCAAAACTCAGAAATCGCTCAAGTGAACAGTCTTATTAGCCAAACAAATTGCTAACTTGTCGTTGCAACTCCATTACTCTCCAGGGCATCAGCTGGCAGAAACAATACAAGAGATGGCATAATACATGGCCACCCACAAATGGAAACCATATGATCCTTTCCAAAGATTTTTAGACAGACACTTGTAATAATAACCAGTTATATTCCCTGTTCAACTTCAAAGCATCATATGAACATTAACCATGATAATAGGATTCTGTAGATATTAAGATGGGCCTCTGCAGCAAGTGCAGCACAGATAATGGCAGAAACTATAGCCTTGTTTTATGTGACTGTACTGTGTAACGGTGGGAGAATGGGTGCCTGACGCAACATTATATTAGGCCTTTTAAAAAAGTTAAAAAAAAGAGAAGATCCTGGCACTGCCACTCTGGCTCTGTTTCACAATTCCTAGAATTCCTTTTATTTTAATTGGAAATGATTTTTTTCATGGCCTTGTAACTTTTTAAAAAACTCCTGTGTTTAATAAAGTAGACTTTTCTGGTCTATATCCATAACACCTCTGTTTAATAAAGGCTGTTTCTTCTCTTTTTTCCTCCGGCTGCCTTTTGCACAGTCTGTGTGCGTATGTATGTGTCTGTTATGAAAGGTGTTTTTGGCCCTCTCCCTCTTTGTTTTTCTCTTTCCTTCCAGATACCGTCAGCACAAGTATTGTCACCCAAGGTGAAAACTTATGTGGACTAGAACTCTCATAAGCAACTCTTATCTCAAAAAGGACAAATTGTCGTTTCACTCCAGGAGGGAACTTGTGCTTTCAACTGGTAAGTAAAACACAAGCTTTCATCCAAGAATTAGGCATGCACTTTGTCAAAATTAAGACAATGCAAGTAATCCAGAAAACCTCAAATATGTGGCCCAATTTTGAACCAATGAGGCCTAACTGCATTTAAAATCATGCAAAATTTTTTATAAACAATATCCTAGGGTAGTCTGTAAGAATAAGCCAAAACTGCAAGATCACTTCTGTTAGTCTCCGTATCTTGGACCATCTTTGTGGAATTTTCATTCTGGAGAGGACAAAGATCAGCAGCTAAAGAGTCTCATTTTAAGGCAAATCTTTGGAAAAATGAAATTGGCTATGTGCACATCAGATCTGCAGGAAAGGGCTTTTGGGGGGGGTTACCTTCTTATCCACTACACTGAACTATGTTCCTTGCATGGTACTGTCAATATTTGTAAGGCATAATGAAACTAAAAAAGCAGGAGAAACTAGTGGGGAACTGTCCAGGCAGGCACCTTCTGCAGTCCTGCCAGACAGTTTTAACAGATAAATTAGAAATATAGTATTACTTTCACCAGTAGACAAATTAAAAGAGAAGACATTCCCACTACTAAAACAAATGGTATATAAGCTGGAATTTAATCACTATGGTTAGCAAGACTAAAAAGAAGCAAGATTCAGTAATAACTATTGTAAGAATAAAGCAGTTGATCATTATTTTACTATGAATAAACTGAAAGATCTGAATGCAATGCAAACCAAAATAAAACAGCCAACTTTTGCCTCCTGTTGCAACCATGCAATGGGTTAACTTTGGTGGGATTGCCCAGGCATAACTGAAAACTAGATGTGGCACATCATTCAGGAAATTATGTATCTGAGGTGTGAGATGTAGTTACAACAACATTCAAAATGCTCAGAATTTGAGCCTTTGTGTATCTCTGAGCAATTCACAATTGGTTTGTTTCCATTAAAATGTAGGACTTGTTTCTCAGGCAAAAATGAATCATTTGCAAGGAATATTATTTTCACTTTGAAAACATGCACAATTTTGCACGCCAAATTACCACTAGACTAACATTCCATCAAAAAATGCAAAATGGCAGTGTGTACAAAATAAGCAAATTTAAATTGCAGAAGAAGTTGTGAGCATGTCATGAAAAATTGTCCATGATCTTTCTCGGGCTACACAATATAGGCCAAATTCAGATATCCTTGCTGAAATCTAATATCGCCTTACTTCTGGTATTGCCCCACTGATTGCAACATGAGTAAAACTATCGGAATCTGACAGGTGTTTTGCTGCTGGAATGTCACACCCTTTACTCTGTTTGCAGTGAACAGAGATGCATTGCAAATAAAATTAAAGATCTTTAGAAGTCTGCCTGCTAACTGAATAAGTTATATTTAAACAAAATAAACTACTCATTTCCATGTGTTCTCACATTTTTTCTCAATCACCCATTCAAACATTGACAACTCTCTATTTAAGTCTAATAATATATTAAATCACCACAAGATAGATCAGAGATTGTTCTAATTGGCAAGGCAGTTTTTCCAGATTGTCTTCCCCTCCCAACTCAATAGACATTTTTAAAAATATACTGATTGCCAGAAAAAGTGAAAATACGAGTAAAAGAGATTTAGGGCATTTCATGTTTGCTCTCAAAAATGAATGCAGCCTGATTCTGATTTCATACTGATTTAACACTTGTATAGCTCCCCTGACTCCTGATATAGTCTGGTGTGAGATCAAAGCAGGCCTGTAAAAGGTTGCATAGCCAGGTGGACTAGCTACTCTTTAAAGATATAAAGTTTTGGTTCAACATTTGCATTATTAGCAGCAGTAGCTATCACATATCACATCTTCCTACCCTTTGAGTATTGAGCAGTGCATCTCTAAATAACTGGTCTGGACTGTTAAGTACAACGGAATGACATTTAAGTCGGCTAGGTGACTCTTGACTAGATCAGGTTAGTTTTCATTTTTGCAGAGGATGCTATGTTTGAAGTTTTCCACCTGTTTGCTGACAAGAGCCTTCAAGTATATCCGCTTCAGATGTTAAGAGTACTATTACCTTGCACCGTAGTTCTAACAGAAGTTCTGTTTCATCATAGCCCTTGTAGCTATTTCCCAAGCATTGTGTTCCACAGATGCATTACATTAGGGATAGTCAGTAGATGGACTGCAGGCCAAATCCGGACTGCCAGATGTTTTTGAATGGACTGCCAAATCTTTTTAGTCACTTTCTATTATCGTTATTGTTATTGCGGTGTGAAAAATGTTTCTTCAGAGTCTGGACTTTGAGTTTCCAAGAAATTTGGACCTTGACAAAAAATAATTCACTCTCCCTGCATTATATGATATGCCTATCAGTGAAGAGATTCTAATAATAAAACAGCCTACCTCACAACTAACAAGCAATGGACAAGAGTCTTTTCTCAGTGATGAAGTGGGGGAAGCACCTTCCCAATTTCCATTCCCTATTTTTTTCTTGAAAGGAAGGGATAAGGAAGGGTTGAGGGGACCAAAAGGCACTGGATATTGGAAGGATCAGCCAACCAATGAACCTTCTAAAAGACCGGTCATCCAGTGAGAAGTACGTGTCTGGGGAAAAAGGACGGGTAATTTAAAAAAATCAAGTTCAGTTCAACTTTAGAGCAAAAGTTTGGGGAGACATTTAGAAGAGGATCCACATTTTGACCATCCTTAGGCTAAACATTCTTCGTCTTACAAAAGAGTAATCATTTACCAGGCTAACAGTGAGTAAAGCACGGTAATTACACACCGTAAACCATGAGAGTCGTTGTCCAATTCCCCACCTGTGATATGACAAAAGCAAACCTTTTTCCTCACAACTGCCACCAGTTTTCTTCCTCAGCAAGAGGTAGAAACCCTCTATCATCTTTCCTGAGATCTGAAATTGTAAACCTTCCAGCTAAAAGGATTTCTCCTTCCTTATGATATTCTCCTGCACTCACATACTATATACTACATACATATGTTATACCACAGAAAATCCAGTGTGCAGTACAAGCAAACCAGGATTCTCAAATACAGCTCCCACATTAAATGGCAAAAATCTTAGTTAACTCAGAGCTAAGGTTGCCCAAAGATAGCTCATGCCCTTCCAGAATGCTGAGTTCAGCAAAACTCAAATCTCCGAAAACTGGAAAATACAGAGTTAACGTAAACCTCCTTGCAGCCCGACCTGTGCCTTCTTGGAGCTAGCAATAACCACTGGGCATAATCTGCATGCTTGCCAGCTGCATTCAATGGGTTAGGCATAGCTGTATTGAATGGTTCAGGAATAAATGGAGCAGCTTGGAAGAGTTGTGATTGTGACATGAGGAGAACTGGATCTGTGCTCCCCCCCTCCACCCATGTGCACTATCAAAGGAAAGAGGAGCATGTGTACCATAAGGTTCCAGTCTGCAACATTTCAATACAGAATTGTGTAGGTTGTGTCAGTAGCAGGGCACTGGAGTTTTCTTGCCATGAGTATTGTCGGTAGTGAGGTGGGATATGAAAGCAGCCTGTGATTTAATTGACTGGTAGGAGAAAATATAGGTTTAGGTGCTGTTCCATCTGCAAGTGTGATGGCGTTGTATAAGGGTCTGAAGTGATTGTTAAATTTCACAAGTTCAGTATTCTGTCAGGAGGAACAGATTCAGCGTTTGAGTGTAGGACAAGTTCAGGTAGCGCCTGTACATTGCTGTGAAGATGCAGAATGCATTAGTGTGTGTTATGTGCATTGTGGGACTGGCTTCGAGGGCAGAGTGAAGGTTACATGGGTGTTTACTTTAACTCTGTATTTCCTGCTTTTCAGGAGTTAGAGTTTTGTTGAACTCAACATTCTGGAAGAGCACAAGCTATGGCCGGGCAACCTTCACTTTGCTTTAAATAAGATTTTTGCCATATAATTTCCCAGTTTTTTAAAAATGAAAGGAAAAAAGGAAGAGGAATGTTTGCTGCCAGGAGTTAGTAGTCATTAGGCAGTTGTAATTCTCTGCGAGGTTTGCAGCTGATATGCTACTGTGACTAAGTAATAAAAGACCTAGCTAATATATAGTGCTTTTCATAAGTAGCTCTCAAAGAACTTTACATCATCCTCTCCATTTTACAGATGAGAAACTGAGGCACAGAGGTGAAGGGACTTGTCTGAAGTCACTCAGCAGGCCAATGGAAGAGCTAGGAACAGTCCCAGTCCGGTGTCCTTCCCACTAGGCCACATGGTTGCTGTGTGATTCCTCAGTGCTCCTCCCCCCTCCTGTACATTTTTGCAGATTGTTGTTGCTAACAGGACCAATGAGATGAAGTTCATCCATGAGCTATATCCCAAAACTGGCCCGCCCACCCCTTCCAATCTCAAACTCAGGTGATGTGCATCTTCACTGTTCATTCTCCAGATTTCAGATGCTTAAATTTGTTATCTTTGTTCCCGCCCCCCGGATCCCAGTTCACATGCAGGAGCAGGGAGAGAGACTCAGACATCTCAAGATGAGCAGGCTCCCCCACATACAGCAGGCAGGGAGAGGGGCACGGCTCCTCCAGGTCCCAGCACACACAACAAAGGGAAGAACTCAGGGCTGGCAGTCCCCACCCCAACCTTAAACTCTCAACTTCCTCACATTCTCCAGACCCTTCCTATCTTCTCCTCTCCCACTCCTCCTAGCCTCTACCCCTTTTATGAGCCCCTCATCCCCTCTTTCCTCTCCTACCACCCATCCCCATCCCCACAATACCCCCATCCCCTGCTGCAGATCCAAACCCCTCTTCTCCTATTACCACCAACTCTTGCACCCCTAATCACCCTTCCTGGCCCATCCCAGTCACTCTTCAAAATTGCTATAATCTGTGAATTATGTCATTAGGTTTTTTTCCTGGGGGCTATATCTCCTGCTCAAATGACCCCACATTTGAATCACTACCTACATTCCCATGGGGCACAGCAAATTTTGAGACAATATGTGTAAGTACATGTCCTTTTAACAGAAAGGTCTGTTGAACCTTAGCTAGAGCAGAGCTGTCACTCCATTATAATAGTGTATGAAATTAGAGGGAGGATGATGGACAGGAAAGGCTCTACCTGTCAGATTTCGGCCCAGGGTGAGATTTGACCTTACCACATCTGAAGTTGTGTACAAAGCAGATGACCACAATATACCCTAGAAGCCATCTAGCTCCTGTGATGTAGAAATAATTGGCCCCTTTCTCTTCACATGCTCAGTGTAATCCAATAGGTACATGAGCCTCACCATACCTAACAGGAGAAGCAAGTCTATTTCAAATAGCATTTTAATTTGATTTCCCCCCCAAGAGCTGGTGGATGGCATGCACTCTCCTGGGGTAGCTCTTGAACATCTGGGATCCTGGTATGGTGATCTGAGCCATGGTTTGAGCTCTATCTGTGAGCAAAAAACTGATGCCAAAATTTGTCAACTTGAAGAAAAAGCTGTTCCCCTCCCACCCACCCCCCCGGGTATATGCCAATGGGACCCAAAATTTGGCTCACTGACTGTCCCCCATGTCCCTATGAGGCACACCAAGGCAGTTTGATTTGCCATAAGGATTTTATAGCTCTTAGAACAGTTGAGCTTTAAACAGAAAACATGTCTTAAGCTTAACTTACTGTATTAGAAGTATGAACTCATAGCTGTGTTGATTTCCAAGAACATCTCAACACTAAGCACATCCCACAACAGGGAATCCAGGCTCTTTGTGGAGTTGGTAGGACAGTCAGATGATCACAAGTGTTAAAAAACTGTTGGCATGGGCTTTAGTAGTAAGCGTTGCTTAATAAGCACTACAACAGGGACTATCCTGTGACAGAGAGAGAGAAATTAGGCCTCTTTGGTGGCATCTGTGCATATATACCAATGAGATAAGAAAAGGACTTGGAGGTTACAGTGGACAAAAAGTTGGATATGAGTCAGCAGTGTACCCTTGATGCCAAGAAGGCTAATGGCATATTGAGCTGCATTAGTAGGAGCATTGCCAGCAGATTGAGGGAAGTGATTATTCCCCTCTATTCAGCACTGATGAGGCCACATTTGGAGTATTGTGTCCAGTTTTGAGCCCTCACTACAGGAAGGATGTGGACAAATTGGAGGGAGTCCAGCGGAGGGCAACGAAAATGGTTAGGGGGCTAGAGATGAGAAGAGTTTGAGGGAACAAGGCTTGTTTAGTCTGCAGAAGAAAAGAGTGAGGGAGGATTTGATAGCTGCCTTCAACTACCTGAAGGAGGATTCCAAAAAGGATGGAGCTAGGCTGTTCTCATAGACTCATAGACTCATAGACTCATAGGTCAGAAGGGACCAATATGATCATCTAGTCTGACCTCCCGCACAAGGCAGGCCACAAAACCCTACCCATACACATTTATAACAACCCCGAACCCATGACTGAGTTATTGAAATCCTCAAAAGTGAGATTTGAAGACCTCAAGCTGCAGGGAATCCACCAGCAAGCGACTCATGCCCCATGCTGCAGGGGAAGGCGAAAAACCTCAGTGGTGGCAGATGACAGAACAAGGAGCAATGGTCTCAGCTTGCAGTGGGGGATGTCTAGGTTAGATATTAGGAAAAATTTTTGCACTAGGGGGTAGTGAAACACTGAAATGGGTGACCTAGACAGATGGTGGAATCTCCATCCTTAGAGGTTTTTAAGGCCCAGCTTGACAAAGCCCTGGCTGGGATGATTTAGTTGGGGTTGGTCCTGCTTTGAGTAGGGTGTTGGACTAGATGACCTCCTGAGGTCCCTTCCATCCCTAATCTTCTATGATAACAATTAACAGGAGTACATTTTGGTCATCTGTTTATTGTCATGTAGGTCATTGTGGAATGCTAGCAGTGCCATAAATTAAATCCTTCTCCTTTCCTATTCCAAAATGTAAGTACAAACAGGGAGAATTAAGAGCTCTCCCAGTTTATTAAAAAGCATTAAATTCTAGGCATGATAATTAAAAGAGAACTCTTACAAAGATGTCTTGATAGTCAAGGTTGCATTGACGTTTCCACTGTATTTTTTAAGTGTTTGTAAATCAACCACAAATGTTGTTCAACTTTTGGCATTGAAGTTCTCAGGCCACAACCGTTATTCACTTCCCCCCCCCAAAAAATGTGACTCACATCAATCTTTTAGCTGGACAAAGTGAGGTTTGGGATGCTGGTGAATCTGGGTTAGTTCTCCAGAGGGACAGGCAAATGTACTGTAATGAAGCTATAATATAAAGCAAATATAAAGCAGAGTTATTGCTGGTTTAAAGGAATGGGGGCTTTGTACTCCGTAGTAATAGAAAGCCAGGTCCCACATAATAAAGTGTTACATTTGTTAGGGATAATACAAATTCCCTGCTTTTGTGTCTTGGAAGAAGATGAAAGGCCCACTCCTGTGAGATTAGGCAGGCATCCTAAGAGGTGCTCATTTCCCACAGCTCAAACTGAGGGAGTTCTGCACCAAACAGGATCAAGCCCTATGACAGTCAATGTGTCTATTTTAAGGAATTATTGTTCTGTGTAACATCACAGCTTCAAACTATGCCTTTCAAACACTGCTGCCATTTTACAGGGAGGGTTTCAACATGGTTAATTGCCCTCACTTTATAAAAATTATAACTTCCAGTGAAGGCTTGGCTCAGCAGCTGAGATACAACTTGCTCAGGTTTGCAAAAGGAAAGATACTGGGGGAAGCCTGTGGCTTACTGCAAGACAGAGGGCCAGGAATTGGATAGAGGGTGGAAGTTGACCTAAAGGAATTGGAGGTGCACCAGATTCATTTGGATCCAAAGCTCGACAATTACTGGAGGAGTCTTGTAGAGGGACTCAAAGTTTCTGCCCCCTAATTGGAGGGCAAGGGAGATCTTTGATTAACTCCCTGCAGCCCTTTTATTTGGTCACCTGAGCTCAGTCTTCAGTCACAGTAGGCTACTTAAGCTGCTTAGACAAGCATTGGCCTACCGTCTCTGGAGTGGCATTTCTAACTTCAGAAGAAAAGTTTCCTTTTGGTATTTTAATGGCAGAAGTCACTGGCTCCGCAGTTATAGTTGTGTGCATCATGGATTCCTCAGATTTGGTGCCTATTTTGCCAAGTGTGATGTATCCAACTATGGCCACAGAAATAAGTAGCTGGTGACTTGACCAGACCATTAACTGATAGAGAATTCTCATCTGTCCTTGAAGCAGTGACCTGAAAGTCAGAGACTGCTGGGCAAGGAAATTATTGAAACCCAGCAAAATGGAAATGTCCGTCTCTATGATATTTGTTGTGCTTATTGTTTAAAGTATACATCACCCACAATACTCCAACTTGCAGACTTTGTAAACTTTGACAAAATATTAAAAACCCTTCCATAGGCTAGTAAGGTGATCTTGTGACTCTTAATCTGTTCAACAGAGGAGGAGAAATGTACTATAAGAAAGTCAAGAGCAATTTTTAACTTTCTATAGAAGGTCCTCTTTGAATTGATTAAAGAATGGCTCGGCTGGATGGCTGACTTTCTGCTGAATAGCTGGGGAATCCTATTCTGCGATCTTTTGAAATGGAACAACAGTTCTGCTAAATAGATTATATCTCCAGTAAGAGGTATAAGGCACTACTGTAAAATTAACTAACACTGTGACACACAGAGTAGCAAACACAAAACAGGATGTGGTTTCAAGACAGTCTCCTGAGTGCCATGATACTATCCATTTTTAAATATCAGATTTAAATTTATTAGATCGGTTGATACTATTCATAATAGTTTGACTGCTCACGCAAACAAATTTCAGCCTAAGGGTTGTTCACAAATGGTTCACTTTGACTATTCATTATTTGTGGTATAGGACTTCTCACATGGTACTGTTTCTGTTCCCTAACTGGAAGACTGATTTTTTAAAAAATGAGAATGATTTTAATAGTAGTTAATAATACTTCTTTGCTCTTACATAGCATTTTTCATCTAAGGATCAAAGCAGTTTGCAAAGAAGAGTAAATATCACAATCAATGCTCTACAGGTAGGGAAACTGAGGCTCAGACAAGACAAACCACTTGCTGAAAGTGGTAAATTACCACTAGAAAATACACTTGCTCACACATGAATGCACTTATTCACATGCAAACAAAGATAGATGTCTGGAGCCTGATCCAAAGCCCACTAAGTTCGGTGGCAATTTTTAGAGTTACTAGAAATCCACTTACTCCACTGGGACTTGGATCAGGCCCAGGAAGAACAGCTTTTTCATGAACACTGGGGTGAACAAAAGCTCCATTTGTGGGAATGTTGGCAAATAGTGAATACAACATGTTTGGCCAAACAGCCATTCAGTATTGGAATGCATGTTTACTAACTCTGTTTTGCAGCATAACACATTCCATGATTTTTAAAAGGACAAGTCATTGCTCAAGTGGGAGACTCTCACTGAGGGGGGATGTATCTTTTAATACTTGTATTTTAATATTTAGACATTAATGATTTGTAGTGAAAGAGGCACAGGCATGTCAATAGTGACACAATATCTGTGTCTTGCCTGAGTTTAAGCATGTCACTGCAAGCTATTTTTAACCAATATATTAACCATCTCTGGGTGCTACCAGAATACAAAAAACAAATAACGATCATCATACTGATTAAAAAAATCTGAACTTCAGTAAAACCTATTTTAAAATACAATTGTACTTGTGGGTTGGAAATAGCAGAATAGAATGATGGTGTTTTGCCACTATTCGTATGTTATGTGTGACTTAACTCATGTTATGTCATAAGTGTTATGCCACTTATTCTGACCCCTATTCTCCCCCAGGAACACCAAAAATAGGAGATGGGAAATTACATGAGTTTCAACTCTGATTTGCCCATTCATTTCTCCACTGGGGGCAGGAATTGCTCCTCCAAAATCCAAGATGTTAGGGGGTCTCATTTCCAGAATGCAATGTTCTCTCAAGATCAATCAGAGTCAAGTATAATCCACAAGGATACACCCTTGCATCTTTTCAGAGTCTGCCCCCCTCCTCCAATTCCTACTAGCCCTTGGAGGGCACAGCTCCTACAGCATGGTAGCCCCCAGGCCACCTACCCAACAAGGCAGAACTATGCTGCATTTCTGTTGCTGTTTCCATTGTTTGAATGAGAATAGGTAAGAATTCTGAGGAACCCAGCAACCTGGCTGTCTCCCACGCTGTGCACTCTACAGGCCCATGAAGCCCAGACTTATTCCTCCCCCCTCCCACATGGAGGGGCTTTCACAAAAACAGGAAGGAAAAAGAAAGCAATCTACAGAGGTTAAACTCTCCCTTCTGAGGGCATAAACTCCTCTTCAACAAAGACATCCAGCAGAAGGAGCCCTCTGTTTTTACTCAGTTCCTATTCAAACAAACACCTGCTGAAAATTGGAGTTTTGTAGACTCATGGACTCCAAGGCCAGAAGGGGCCACTGTGATCACCTCATCTGATCTCTTGTATAATTCAGGCAATAGAATTTCACCGGAATAATTCCTAGAACAGATCTTTTACTAAAACAGCTCGTCTTGATTTAAATATTGCTAGTGATGGAGAATCCACCATGACCTTTGGTAAATTGTTCCAAAGGATAATTACTTTCACTGTTAACCATTTACACCTTATTTCCCATCTGAATTTGTCTAGCTTCAGCTAGTGACAGAACATCCAGTAGAAGGGCTAAGACATGAACAGGTGAAAAACCCTCTGCACTGTGATGAAAACAAAAATCTTTGCTTATTAAGGGATGGGGATTGTGCAAGCCCCACAAACTGGCTCACACAAATAATCCCAGTGACCTCAGTGAAGCTACGTTTCTGAGCGACTGCTCACTAACATAAATTAGATTGCACAAGTCTAGCTCTTCTGCCATTATAATTGTTCACTGTGTTGACAACACCCCACAGCCAGATGTTCCCCCATGAAAGCCTCTGTTTTTGTTGATTACTATGGAGAAAATACACCTGCATAGATATTTTAAAGAAATTTCACAGAACTGAATATTATGTTCACATGGGAGGAAGATCACTAGTATTTACCACAGTGGCCCAGGACATTACAGAGGAGGTAGAGGAAATTCTTTCTTAGCCCCCACAGGCAATTAGCTTATGCTCTGAAGCATCAAATTCGATTGTCTTTACCGCAACATCTATAACTCAGAACAGCACTTATCATAAAATTATCCAACCCTCTTCATTTATCATTAGAGCCCTAACACTGACTATCCAATTTCAGTAGCTGAAATAATACACGCTTCAAAGTTCCCCAAGAATCTTTGAGTTGCCTAGCTTGCCCTGTGAGGCTGACTGGAAAAACCAACACAGACAACATTAACATCTGAGTGACAAGTAATTTGTACACAATGGTGAGATGAAGTCTCTCCAGTAACATAAATTGCTTACAAAATGATCCTGTGAAGATAAGTCAAACATGCAAGATAAATGTTTAATATTTCCTTATTAATGTCTACATCTTTTTCATGATGGACTACAAAGGGATACAGTATTTAAAGTTGCTCTATCCAATGAGCTCAACTGCATCTCTGCTGGTTCCTTGTACAGTATGCAGTAATTCTAAACGGCATATTTTTTGTTTCTGTGTTTGATCTCCAAGTTTTAAGCAAGCAAAAGAGATCATGAAAGCATTTTCAAGCATTTTTGGTCTTTTATTCAGTCACACTTTCTGCTCTCTGTGGTTTAAATTATTCATAGTAAATTGTGCAGATACAGATGTCAGCAAGTCATCTACTAAATAACAAATCTAAAAGGACTGCAGGCATTCTCATAATATATCAGAGATGTACTGTACCTAGACAGTAATGATCATTCCTTTTCAAGTAACATTTGCAGCTGAACTCATTTCATTCTTTAATGCCTTTAAAGCTACTTGAGACTTTAAATGTACAGGTGCCAGAAGATCATTCTATGTAAAAATTGCCCTAAATGCAAAGAAATGACATTAGCAGGAGAAGTGGGCTTAATTGAAGATGCATTGATACATTCACACCCACCTATGCACTTTGTCCAACAGATCCTTCACAAGCAGTGTGATGAAAACTCAGCATGTTTCATTCCATATGCAAACTTTTTATTTTCCTTTTTACAAAACTTGACCCAAACTAATCAGATGGACTAAATTCTGTAGGGCTGCTCAGAGGGAGACCCATGAAAGGAGCCCTCCTCTACATGGTCAATGCAAAGGTCACCAATAATAGCAGTCCCCAGCTTCTGATCCCCCTGGCAAACAAATTCCCCAGGAAAAGGGCAGAGAGGAAGTGAGGCCAATGCCCAAAAATTCCCCTCCACACCAGTCCATGAAACAAGGTGATACATGGAAGAGCAATCTGTTGCATTCTAATGGATGGAGCAGAGCATGCACTCTCCATGCACAACGATCTGACCTTGGAGACGTGGCTTTTATAGTACTTATGCATGTGCTAAACTCATCACAGAAAATGCATAAAAAGACATGCAGCTGACCCAGAAGAACTTATGATATGAATAAAGGACTTGACAAGAATTTCAGAGTATTTCATGCATCAAGGACAGGCTTAGGGATGAGGAAGGACATAGGTTACAAAAATATAGTTGTGCCATTACTAAGTTTAGGAGCATGCAGTTACACTCCTGTATGTGCATGCCTAACATATACCTAAAGTGTGCATGGAGATCAGCTATTTGCATGGGGAACTTGGCTGGTTAGACAACTACCTTGTCACCCATGCATCCAAAACACGTGATTTGCATGAGTACATTGAATATTTGTGTGTAAATTAGGCACACACAGATAAAAGTACATGAACAGTTTGTACATGCCCAAATTTGAAAATCCAGGCCCTAGTTTATAAACAGTTTTGAGATTCCTCTGAGTGAAAGAATCTCTAAATCATTATTACTGTCAGTTTCTGGTTCAGGTATATGAGGAAATGTGGGGATGTTGGGGACCATGAAAGGTGCTGACATGAATGGGAATTGAAGGAACTCATCAACTCACAGAAAATGCTTAGCAATTCAGAGAATCAGGTCCATAGGACCCAAGTCAACACCCATTAAAGTCAATAGAAAGACTCCGACTGAGTTCAATGACAGTTGGAACAGGCTCATAAAGAGCGTGCACGATGTTTTATTTTCTTTCTTTCCATATCTTATTCTACACTCCACAAAGTCTACACTTTTCCCACAAACTTATCTAGTTTATAATGAAACAGAAAATTATCTTCTCAGTTAGACTGACCAACACATGGAAACTATTCTAAGCATTCTGACTGTGCCTGGGCGCTCATCCTTATATTTAGCTCAGTCCATGTGTAAGCGTCTGATGTCAAACAAATGTTCTACTTTCCACTACTTTTGCAAAGTGTTGCTAAATTTAACTCTGAGTCAACACTGTACAACGGCAAATACAATTTAACCAGCAGTCATTTTCTACATTTTTGCTTTTGCTATTCCAGTAGTGAATATAAATGCACATTGCTGGAACAAATACTAATTTACCAGTTATAACAACAGATAAAATGGGTTGGCTATTTCTAAGTGCTTGAAATGTGCCCCCATTGACATTAATGGAGGTGAGTGACTCAAACTGCATAGGTCCAATGGAGAACAAAACTCTTCAAGCAAGACCATAAGTTTTCATAAATTGCATTACTCCATTGGCATCACTGGGGATATGCTGATTTATACCATCTAAGGATTTGGCCATTAGTTTCCATATGTTCATACTATATTTGCAACTCCTGATGTTTTAAACCTTCTTTTACATCATGCCTACTCTTAACTTATTTTTGCAATTTCACCCCTTTTCCAAATAGTGAGCTTCTCCTTTTTGGGTGAGCTGGAATGATTTCTTCCTGTAGCATTATGTTGACCTTCCTTTAATTATTTACTTCACTTACTCCTTCACTCTACCTGCAGACATACCTTCTGTGGCCAACAGCAATTTAGCACAGAAGTCATTATAATGAGGAATTACTTATGGAACATCATAAGTGTGCATATGGTTTAGAAAAACAAAAGCTTTTGTGTCTGCATCTAGAATCTTACTGTCCAATACAGGGCAAGAAATAGAAAATGATCAGGGAACAATAGCAATGGGGAAACTTTAGAAGGCTGCATGAAAGAAAGGTGATTTAAGGCTGGGGGTATGGTGAATTAGAAGTGGGAGGCTGCTCCAAGCATAAAGGGGCAGCATGAAAAGGTACAAATGGGAAAGAGAGAGGAAGGCATAGTTTAGAAGACAGATGCCACCTTTGCTCAAAAATTACTCCGCTTTCACTCAAAAATAATTACATTTAAAACTTTTTTTTTTTTTGCAAATAGGATCATTTTTATATTCATAGAAAAATCAGCAATAACTTGACCTTGGTAGTTTTCTCCTTTGTATTATCATGATTATTCGTATTGCAGTAGCATCTAGTGACCCCAGTCCTGGACTGGGGCCCACTGCACAAGGTACTATACAAACACATAATAAAAAGGTGGTCTCTGTCCCAAAGAGTTTACAGTCAAAGCAGTAAATATTTTGCACAAATCGGATTCCACTGTCTGACTTCATAGCTGATGGTTATCAACCACGACCAATTTTCTGAACTCTCACATTTCCTGGTCTATTTTCCCAAAGCACCCTGGAGATAGCAAGCTACTATACATACTAAAATATACTGGGTCTTTAATTTCTATTTTAAACCACATTTTCCCCAGCAGATACAATAAGCAGACCATTTCTTTAAGCAGGCACATTATCATTCAGCAACCTCTGCCACTCCCCATCCTTATTTATTGTCTTTTACTGAGCACTGCAACCCTGTCTTTTAAATTCGCAGTTGCTGTCACAGTTTAATTAGGTTCCTTATTCTAATTATATACACAACCCAGGAAAATGTTTCCATATGAATAATCTTGATACATGACTAATGCAGAGGTGTGGCTTTCTGCCGCCCAAACTGCCCCTTTAACACAAGAAAAAGGAAGGTGGGGAAATACAGATGCACACAATAATGCAGAGAAAATGAAGGTCAGAACCTTGCAGTTGCAGGAAATAATTAAAAAAAAACCAAAACAACACAGTAACAGCTCCAACTGGCTTGGGAAGGTAGGGAGGAGAATTAGACCACTGTCCTATTGTGAGTTTAGTCATTCTCTTGAAGGCACCCAAATACTACAGTAATGGGCAGCACTATAAAAATCTAAATTCCCTCCCATTAAGTGCTGAGTCACGTGTCCCAAAGGGGGCAAAGGGCTCACTTATGCACCAAATGCCCATAAAAGGAAAGATCACTTAACAGAGAAGCCATAAAAGATGCTTTGCGCATGGTTCAACCCAACGATCCATAGAGGAAACTACAGATCCAAGTTATCACATCGAACAGTCTGAGGCAGCATCACACCCAGTTCTGGGGAGGCAAACCTTATGATCCACAAACGTGCAGGAGAACAGCAACTGAGTGTGTGATTACACTGAGCACAATCCGCAGAAACCAACCCATGGGCCCTGACAGCTGTGTGGTGAATAAGTGTGGCTCACATAGTCATCAACTCACCAATCGCTACGGAGGACATAGGTACATGGGAACGTGCACTAGTGTGGTGGTGGAAAAGCAGGCTGGCAAGCAGGAGGCACTGTCCCTGTGGAATAAAGCAAGATGCCATTCAGAAACTAAAACCCATGGTTAAGTCTGTGGTGTAGTAAGAGTGAGGTGCCAGCCATTCAGTAAATCATAATGTAAACAATGGTGTCTAACAATTGACACAACTGAATGGTAGACACTACAATTGCTATTTGAGTAACATACTGATAGCAGCCCATTATTTGCGTAAACACCAAGACCAGCCCATGGTAATGCTTGGAGACACCCATCAATACGAACAACTATTAGTGCATTCAGTTTTGCAAGATAAAACAGCCCCAACATGCTTTAACTTCCTTTCTTTGTATGTCGTTTGCCCAGTCTCACATCAGTTTTGGCAACCACAGCCATACAGTTCCTACTACACATCTCTTGGAGGTGATGGTGGGATACGCTGCTGATATTACCAGCACCTGCAGTGTACTACATGCAAGTACATTACAGCACCTATTTTCAAGTACTTTGCTCATGTTTCCTGTGCAAACTTTGCAAACTACAGCTGTTAACCTACAACTTAGCAAATGGGTCAATCAGACCCACTATGTATACAAATACATCAAGATCCAAACCAGGACCGTCATGTTCTTCAGACATTGTTTTTTAATGAGTTAAAAAGGTGCCACCTGCAAACCAAGACTGTAAATGCTATGCTAAATTCTCCCAGCTGAAAACCACATTCACATACAGGGAGACTATGCATTAAATGTGCCATTAAGAATATGACATCATTAAAGCAGCTTACAAAACTAAATTAATCAGACGATTTGATAACAGAATACACAGAAACAATATGCATTAAAATAGCACCTCTTATCAAAGGCAACACTTTAAGTTATGGTGATGTGCATAGATTCACAACTCTCTCCCCTTAAGGCTTTGGTTGTTTTCCTCTTTCTTGCTCTTTTTTAGCTGTAGATGGCTAATTTAAAAACTGATCCTGAGAGTCACTAAGCACCTATAATTCCTATGGAAATTAATGGGAGTTGCAGACGCTGGATACTTCTCAGGATCAAGCTCTTCAATTATACCTTTTCCACAGTAATGATTAGATTTATCTTCATTGTAAAGCACCATGTACAGCTATAGAACTAGATACAATTATTAGTTAGTGGGTTTTTTTCTTCTTTCTGATGGTCGAGGAGAGGTTAAGGTTTGAGGGTTTTTTTAATTCTATTTTTCTATTTCCCTGACTGCTGGAGCACTCGCTCACAAGAGCCATAGAAGAGAATTGGGAGCTTCCTCGGCACTTGAATGAAGGATGTGGTAAGGGCTGAATCTGAAACAAAGAGATTTTCTTCCAAATGTTTAAAAGGTATTAAAAAGAAATCAGTAACAACACAAACAATCCAAAATATTCTAGATTAAAAAAACCACTGCTTTCAATGAATAAGCTTTAAATCCTTGGTGTCTGATATAAACCTGTTACTTCTCCTATCTTCCAAAGAGCCCTCCAGGGAAAACAGGGTGAACAAGAATTTTCAATGTAAAAAATAGCAGAATATTTTTATTGGAAATTAAAAAAAGGTCTTTTCAATGTTCTTCATACATCATAAAAGAAAAGCAAGCCAAACCCCAATTTATTGCCTCTGCAGATCACCTTCAAAACTAACATAATTATATATACTGCACCATACTGACTTTGGCATATCACATTGTTGGTCTCTGGTTCAGCTATCATTCATTTTGAGAAAGCTAACATCCATCAGATATGTGTCATCTATGAACCTGTCTGGGGGGGTGACAGAAATCATCATCAAGGGAACTCATTGACACTAGTTAATTAAATACCTTGAAATATTGCATATTATTTTGCTGTAACACCACTGGAAACAATGGTAATTACATGGTGACTTGTGAAATGTTAACGCAATTATCAGTTCATATATCTACCAGGACTGAAACTGAATGTCACAAATAGAGCTAGAAGAACTATTTATAGTTAAACATTTCACAAGTTTAGCCCCTTTCTGCTTGCAAAGGATCTGTGAAGACTTTAGAGAGACAAGGTGGGTGACATAATATCTTTCATTGGGCCAACATCTGTTGGTGAAAGACACAAGCTTCTGAGAAGAGCTCTATGTAAGCTCAAAAGCCTGTCTCTTTCACCATGAAAAGTTGGTCCAATAAAATATATTATCTCACCTGCATTGTCTCTTTAATATATTGGGACCAACACGACAACACAGTAAACAGTATATACTTTGATTTATTAATTTGTTCATTAGTAAAAACTTTTCAAACTTTTTATGAAGTATTTTTCAGCCAATAAGCACTTGCGAACTGTCTTGCTATAGCTATTTTGACTGGACACTATGGTTTCTGCTTCCTGACTGGATGGCTACAAAGTCCACAGAAAGGTTTCAAGATGGCCCCCTAAACAACTACCATCGAAAATACTCATGGCCATACATTTGCATACATTCTCTTTCCAACAACAAAAATTTGCTCCTGCAAATGTTCACAGGAAGCAGGGGGGAAAAGATATGCATTCCTTGCTCTTCAATACTTTCTCAGTGAGAATTTTATTTACCACATTTGATGTAAGGATGTCAAGAGGCGTTGTTCTGTCAGACATATGTTCTGTTAGTTGTTCCCAACTCTCTCATTAGAGATGTTCTCCTCCGCACTGGTGCTTCTCTACTTCTCCTCTCTTTAGAGGACATAGGAGGACCTGCAGAACCCTAGAGAAGACACAACATCTGGTCTCACATCAAAAAAGGATGCAATTCTGTTTTTTTCATGCCTGCCCTGCTCCTAAAGAAAGTTTCCATGCAAACCAACAAGAGTACATTTTTCCATGAGGCTTGTGGCTATGAGGCTTGTGGCCATGGAGTCCTTTTGAAAGATACCATAACTATTGATACCTTTTCACCTCCAAAAGTCAGTGGAAGAATTTGCAAGAATATCACTTGTCCATTTCATTTGTAATGCCTGTTTATCATGTGGTCTACTGATATTCGGTCATGTCACTCCAGAATGGACCACACTGAATACTTCCAGAATGGATATCATATAGAAATGAATCATATAAATGTATGACTGGAAAGGAACTTGATAGGTCATCTAGTTCTGTCCCCTGCACAGAGGCAGTACAAAGTATTAGCTAGATCAGTGGTTCTCAACCTTTTTTCATTTGGCTACCTCTAAATATTTTCAAATGGAGGTGCAGACCCCTTTGGAAATCTATTGTCTCTATATATAGTTGAATTCTCTTCAGTCAATTTTCAGTCTAAGTCTTTCACAGACATCTTAGACATAATCCATGGACTCCCAGGGGTCCATGGACCTAGGATGATCAGACAGCAAGTGTGGAAAATCAGGACAGGGCTGGGGGATAATAGTTTCCTATGTAAGTCAAAGCCCCGAATATCAGGACAGTCCCTATAAAATCATGACATCTGGTCACCCTAGGCCACAGGATGGGAATTGCTGATCTAGACCATCCCTTCCAGGTGTTTGTTTAGCTTGTTCTTAAAAATCTCCAGCGATGGAAATTTCACAAGTTTCCTAGGTACTCTCCTCTGGTGCTTAACACTTAGGAAGTTTTTCCTAATGTCTAACCTAAATCTCCCTGGCTACAATTTAAGCCCATTGCTTTTTGGCCTGTCACACAACCCGTGTTTCCTAAAAACTGTAGTTTACTGCAGGGCATGTCATGTACATGGAAGGCATTTTCTCATGTGTCATGTTCCAACATAAGAGCATGCAGCAGTTCAGAGGAATGCCATCAGATTCTGAAAATACCCACTTGTGATGGGCTAGTCACCCCATTTCACCTCTGATGGGGTTAAGGTGGCTTATAAGGGGCAAATTAGCCTGGTAGACTTCACTTAGGTGGAGACTTAGGCCTTGCTGACAAGCACTAATTGAAGATGGAGTCCATCAGGGCAGGAGTAAGCAGTGGCTTGTATAAAGGCAGAAAGTGAGAGCAGAGGGTGCTTCAGTGCCAAGGTCTGCAGTCACTCTCTGGGCATAGTCAGAGAAAAGGAGGAAACCTGGTGGGCACACAAGTCCTGGGAGCCTGACCCTGAAGGAAGAGGTTTACCTAGAGGGGTGGTGGAGAAGCAAACCTGCAGAGGGTGGAGTAGGAAGAAGCCCAGAGAAATGGTAGTAAGGGTTGAGATGGTGCAGATCTTGGCAGCTGATTGTAGGGTCCCTAGGCTAGAACCCAGAGTAACGGTTGAGCCTGTGTTCCCCTACCAGCCACCGGGAAAGTGGCACAGTCTTGAAACAGGAGACTGCATGAATGGCCCCCAGACAGTTTGTCTGGTGAGGATTTGTTAACCCAGAAGGGGAAAACTACATACCAGTGATCCTCGGACTGGGAGCTGCAAGTGACTCTTCAATGCATCTCCTGCGGCTCTTTGCAGCACATGATATTAAAACACTGTGTGATTTAATTATTAACCAATCTAAGTTGCTAACCAGTCAGGGTGCTTTTACTATGTTATTAGCCAATTGTGGAATACTTGGTCAAAAGAATTATATATATATATATATATATATATATATATAAATTGGTTAATAATATAGTAAAATATAGTAAAAGCAACCTGAACCACTGAGGTCTGAGTATCACCACTGTATAGCAACCTGGCAAGAGGGACAAGCTGCAAAGAGGAAGCATTGCAACTCCTGGAGAGAAAGAAGGGCCAGACAGCAAGCAACAGAAGGAAGGAGGTGTCAAACTGGGCAGAGTTAAGCCACAGAGGCAGCCACACAAAGATGCTCCAATGGTGACTGAACCCATTACATCAACCTACTATCAGACTTCCCAACACTTTGTTCCTGAAAATTCACAATCACATTAATTCTTCTCAAATTTTACTAGCTATAATTTCATGACATAAACCTACATTGGTGCCCTCTGAGGTATCCTTTGTACATTTTATTTCCTCATGCTCTGAAGCTATTTTCCTCCTTTTCGTTTCCACACTATTACTATCTATAGTCTATACTACAGCCTCTGCCATGGTTCAGTTAAGCGCAGGGTACCGTGAGATCCCTTTATATGACTCTAGTTCATTATTTTCTTTAATATGCCTCTGGCTTGGGAAATGTTCTCTGAATTTCTGTTTTTCTCCCTTTCTCCTACTGTTTCTTTCATTTTTCATCCTAAACCAGACTATTCCCTCCACACACCTTGTTCAACCATCTACATAGTATAGCTGCTGTTGCTTTACCTTCACCTGAGTTCTGTACAGACTTCCATTTTAAACTGTCAGAGGCTTCACCTCTTAATCTAAGTCTACTAGTTTAAAATCCATTTCAACTGCTACTGACCCATCTAGTCAGAGAGCACATCGTTACCCCTTCTACTCAACACAACGTACCCACCACATGCATTTGAAGAAAAAGAATTCCAATGACAAATGCACATCCAAATCTGCCTGTGCCAACATTTTAATCAAGTATCAAGGAATCCTAGCTGTCCACCAGGCCTTGAGCATGGTTTTGTCTGAGCATAGTTCACACTTGAAGTCTTAAATCAAGACTGGATCTCTTTCTGGAAAAAATGCTTTCATTCAGCCATAAGTTGTTGGGCCAGATACAGGAATCACTGGGTGAAATGTTAGCCTGTGTTATACAGGTTACACACACTACATAATGGTCCCTTCTGGCCTTAGAAATCTATTAAGTGTACAGTCTTACTTTACAAACTATACCACATTGTAGCTTTACAAGATACATGCAGAGAACACTATGTAGATTTCACATACAGAGGTGAAATAATTTTCTCTGCCATTCTACACACTCAAGTAGTATAAACTACAAGGAAATTTTATTTTTTTAAAATCTAACAGCAGAAAGGAGCAAATTACCAAAAACAAGCTTACTACAAAGTGTGCAGAAAACATCCCCACTTTATCAGAAAATAGGGAGAAAGCAGTTGATAATTTATGTCATAGCATCTGAAATCTCTGAAGTCATACATTATTCATGTAAAAAAAAAGTCAGTTGCTTTGTGTCTTTAAAGAAGAGAGATTAAAAAGTACAATGTTAAAAATAGATGGTGTTCTATTGGAGATCATGATTATTTTAAAAGTTGGCAACTAGGCTTTTTACTTCCTAAAATGACCTTTCAAGATAAAATGGGTAAAAGAAAAGCTAAATTCTGAGGAAGCAGTTATGAAAGATCCTCATGCATCAAGAAGGAATTTAGCTTTCATCTGCATTTCAGTAAACCTTCCAGTGACTACAAGAAGAAAGTAAAATCACCTTGCAAATCTTGTATGTTTGTATTGTAGTTTTGTTGAATGACATGGAAATTTGGTATATTTTTCTGCTTGAAACATATACAGCAAATGTGTATTTTGGAAAACCAAATCCTGTGCCTATGCAATAAACCAGAAACGCACTGTACGCTGAAGAGCGTAATTACTGCAACAAAAAAATGATGGAATACAATTTACATTTTTTGAGGTTTCTACATATTTTATCTGTAAAAAGACTTCATTTCATCTCCCTTAATCAATGTTCATTCTTCTGTTTAGTATTCTACTAGGTAAAGTCTGTGCAAGAGTATTAATTGTGTTATATTTTAAATCAGAGCATAATCAGAGCTGAATGAATATTGGGCAAAATTATTCACAAAAGCTTTTACTAATTGTGAATTACTTTTCAATTCAGCCTGTTCACACTCCTTTTGCTTCACTCCTCTGCAAATATTTAGGCAAGTATTATTTGTATTATGGGAGCTGAATTGTGTTAGATGCTGCAAACATACGCCAGGTACATCTACACAGCAAATGAAGGTGATTTCAGATCCAATGGCTATTATATTTGAAACCTTGGGGCAATTGGGGGAGGTCCCTTATGACTGGAAAAAAGCAAATATAGTGCCCATCTTCAAGAAAGAGTACTACAGGGAACTACAGACCGGTCAGCCTCACCTCAATCCCTGGAAAAGTCATGGAGCAGGTCCTCAAGGAATCCATTTTAAGGCACTTAGAAGAGAGGAAGGTGATCAGGAGCAGTCAACATGGATTCACCAAGGACAAGTCATGCCTGACCAACCTGATTGCTTTCTATGAAGAGGTGACTGGCTCTGTGGATGTGGGAAAAGCAGTGGACGTGATGTAACTTGACTTTAGCAAAGCTTTTGATACAGTCTCCCACAGTATTCTTATCAGCAAATTAAAGAAGTATGGGTTGGATGAATGGACTATGAAATGGATAGAGAATTGGCTAGAGCAAAGGGCTCAACAAGTAGTGATCAATGGCTCCACGTCTAGCTGGGAGCTGGTCACAAGTGGAGTGCCCCAGGAGTTGGTCCTGGGGCCAGTTTTGTTCAACGTCTTCATTAATGATCTGGAGCATGGGGTAGATTGCACCCTCAGCAAGTTTGCAGATGACACTAAGCTAGGGGGAGTGGCAGATACCCTGAAAGGAAGGGATAGGATACAGAAGGACCTAAACAAATTAGAAGATTGGGCCAAAAGAATCTGATGAGGTTCAACAAGGACAGAGTCCTGCACTTAGGATGGAAGGATCCCATGCACAGCTACAGACTGGGGACTGACGAGCTAGGCAGCAGCTCTGCAGAAAAGGATCCGGGGGTTACAGTGGATAAGAAGCTGGATAAGAGTCAGCAGTGTGCCCTGGTTACTAAGGCGGCTAATGGTATATTTGGCTGCATTAGTAAGAGCATTGCCAGCAGATCGCGGGAAGTGATTATTCCCCTCTATTCAGCATTGGTGAGGCCGCATTTGGAATATTGTGTCCAGTTTTGGGCCCCCCACTACAAAAAGGATGTGAAAAAGCTGGAGAGAATCCAGCGGAGGGCAACAAAAATGATTAGGGGGCTGGAGCACAAGACTTACGAGGAGAAGCTGAAGGAACTAGGCCTGTTTAGTCTGCAGAAGAGAAGAATGAGGGGGGATTTGATAGCAGCCTTTATCTACCTGAAAGGGGGTTCCAGGGAGGATGGAGCTAGGCTGTTCTCAGTGGTGGCAGATGACAGAACAAGGAACAATGGTCTCAAGTTGCAGTGGGGGAGGTCTAGGTTGGACATTAGGAAAACGTTTTTCACTAGGCGGGTGGTGAAGCATCGGAATGGGTTACCTAGGGAGGTAGTGGCATCTCCATCTATTGAGGTTTTTAAGCTGCAGCTTGACAAAAACCTTGCTGGGATTATTTAGTCTTGCTTGGAACAGGGGGCTGGACTAGATGACCTCCTGAGGTCCCTTCCTACTCTAATATTCTATGATTCTATGGTGTGATTGTGGTACACATAGGCATCCCCCTGTTAGATTTATTTAGCTATCATGGGTAACAACAGCAGTGTGGATGTGATGCCATGGAATGCCATGTGCATTAGCAACCTGAGTATATATGCAAGGTCCCTGGTGGGCTTGTATTAGGGCACCTAGCCAGCAATGAAGCCATACTGCCATATCTTCCCTATCATTGTTACCCATACTAGCTAGATTACGGCTAGGGTGGATATATCGACCCATGGTACAGTCAGTCGCACCTTCATTTCCTGTATAGACATACCCTTAGTGACAACCCCTGCAATATAGAGCTTACAATCTAAATAAACAAGACCCAACACGTGACTGTGAAAAAAAGAAGGGAGAGGAGGAAAGAAGGAATGATGGTCATAGAACCATCTCACATGGATATATCAAGAGGTTGGCTGGATTTTAGAGGGGTGGTGGTTTTGGTTGTTTTCACTTTAAATAGATCAGCGCTCCCTGACTGCTGCACAGCTAAACTGTCATAGGTTAGCTGACTTCTGCTAAGTGTCACAGCTCAGGTGGGTCTTGAGGAGCCTTTGGAGGGGAGGTTAGTGTCCTTACATGTTATGAAAGCATCCCTATTCAGGAAGGGCTTTTAAGCATAAACGTAAATCCTATTGACGTCAATGCGATTTAAGCAAATGCATGTGTTTATGTACGTTGATGTACTTAAGCACATTTTAAGTGCTTTCCTGAATTGCTATCTAATTCATGGAGGTCGTTGTATTGATAAGGAACAGCGAGGAAGGGAGCACAGAGAGGAAAAATGGCTTTTCTTTGTGCAAATACCCATATTCACTTACAAACAGTGGTAGCTGCATGTAAATACAGATACTTGTTCTTTTATATTTGAGACTGTAACATGTAATTACGTTAAGTTGCCCAGAACATGGAAGGGCCACTTTCCTATTTTTACAAATCTAAATAATACCTTAAATAAATATTTTCCTCTGAAGTGGCTGTTCCATGTTTATAAAGGTCAGTTGTCCAATTAGTCAGCAAGAACAATACCATCATCAGGTGACTAGCTCAGAAATATAGGTGCAATGAATACCCACAGGCTGAAATATGTGTGTACAAAGCGTTTGCCTAAACACAGATAAATTTGGGAAATAACCAATATATTCTCAGATAATTCAAAGAGGAAAAAGGGTTAAATTGTCAGCTAAATTATTCATTATGCCTAACTCACCAGACTGAGTGTAATGGTCCTAGTGCAGTACTGGATAGCATCAAAACAATATTTTTATTCTTGTTTTCAAGGAACAAGAATTGTATATTGGGTTACTGGTGGTAAACAAAATGTAGAAAGCTACAAACATTATTTTTACAAAACGGTGTTTCACTGTCAGCTCTTGGTAACAGGTTTAATTTTAACTGAGGAAAGCAGCAATGACAAATCAAGCTTCTTGTACACCTTTGAATTCTTATGGTTACAAATAAGACTTCCAGTAGCTTAAACTCTAGTGTGGGAGGCTGCACATTGAATCACTAATTACCTAAGTAGGTACCACATTCTAGTCCCCTTCTGTTAGAAAATAATAAATCAGACTGAAATCCTGAATTGTGATTTGTATCCTTTTTCAAAATACCCTTCTCAGATTCCTCTCCAGATCATTCACATGTTTCTGAAGCAAACTAAAAAAGCTGGTGACATATCAGAAGGTGAGCTCACATTTCCCTATGTGTCAGACTTAGCAAGGTACAGCCGTTCTTGTGCTCCACTTCATCTTGAAGAGAGATAGGCCTAAGCTGCAAAGCTTGAATTTGAATGAGAACTTTTCCAAAGCTCGCACGCTTTTGGATCCAAGGGCATAAGTGCCACAGCATGTAAAACATGGCTAAAAATTCAAATGGGGGCATACCTCAAAGGATTGTTAGAAGAGAGGCATAACTAGAGCAGGAGGAGCCTTTAGGCTTTGGAAATTCACAGAACACATTTTCTTGTAAGGACAAAGCTTTGTTTCTATGTGATCTTAGTACAGGGAAAGAAGAGATTCTCCTTGCTATTACTATTATTTATAAACTGTATTGAAGTAGCGCTAGAGGCCCAATCAGTGATCAGGTCCCCATTGTACTAGGTACTGTCCAAAACACACAACAAAAGGCAGTCCCTACCCCGAAGAGTTCACAATCAATGGCCTTCAACCTCTCTGGTCTTACATGGACATCATAAAGCAGCATTTAATCATTTAATGCTGATGAAGCCGCAGCAAACTAAAATCAAAAGGCTTGCTGTGCTTACCGCCCTTTTCAAATCTCATTCTGTAATTCATAAGGCTAAAGTATAATTTATGCATTTTATCAGCCTGTGTATTATTTTAATGACCACATCTGCAAAGACTGAATTGCGGTATGTTCTGGGAGACATAGTAATGCCCCAAGTTAATAAACGTTACATTTTTCAGTTAGATCTTCTGCTGCAGTTTCTTTATCATAACTCCCAGTTGCCAGCAATTTTCTTTCCATCTCACTGGATCTGATTTCTAGTGGTAAGAGTTACAAAGATCTTTCCCAGTTGACAAAGCTACAGCCAGATCATTTGCAAGACTTTCTTCAGTCAGTCATGAATAAAGGTTTAAACTAGGACAGAACGAATGGCGGTAAAAATAATCATATGGGCTTTTTAATGGTTTGTGTCCCCCTCCCACTTTTAATAGTACATACATAATGGATATTGCCAAACTAACTCCCTTCCTGATTTTGCCTTTATTCTTTAAGTAACAAAGCTCTAAAGGAGAGCTACACTGAAACATCAACTTTTCTCTCAAGCATCCTTGTGAACAAATAGAATGGGATTACTCTCTGCACCACTTACTTCCCTGGAGTGTTTTCTTGCCTCAAAGAGTATGTCTTCATTACAGAGTTAACTAGCACCTATGTTAGCCAAGCCTGGGTGAGAGCAGCCACACTGAAAAGCCATAACCTGAGTTACTATGTACTCTCCTGCGCTGCATTCTCCTGTGTGTTGCTAGGAGCTCTGCGTTCTTTGTGACCCCATGGTTCTTTGGGCTGCAGAAAACTGAACCACTCAATGATTCTTTCCCACTGAATTGTAGGACAACTCATCAGTCATCCTGGGCACACAGAGGGAATTGTAGGAAGGCACTGGAGGACTATCAGCACTTGGGTGGCTCAGCCTGTGTTATCACTGCAAAGGAGGTAAGTTACCAGTCTGAGTGAAAGCAACTAGTCTATGCCCCCATTTAGGCCAGTCAGCTCTGATTTAAAGCATCAAACTCGAATGAGAGGGTTATGTGTGGATAAAACCAGAGTTAAATTTAGAACCAGAGTTAAATCTGCAATGAAGACGGATACTAAGTGAGGCTATCTTTTAATTCCTGGGTGCAAGGCATGAGACCCCCCATGATCTGGCTATTTCCCCATGATCTGTGGGGTTGACAGAATAGCTATGCACCTCTATATAGGGTACTCCAGCTGACACCAGTTACAGAGTTATACGGTGGGGAATTTGGGGTGTATTTCCTAATTGATCAAAGAGTTTGGACTCAACAGATGAAAAGTTAACAAAGCCATAACATAAAAAGAACCTGGTCAGCTAGGATACCATGTCCATCAGAAACTTCCTACTCTTTTTTGTGGCATGTGCTGAACATCTGTTAGACTTGGAGAGAAAAAAACATCAAGAAACTTAATTGATGCCTTTACACATACACTATAAATTGCATAGCCTCAAAATTTACAACTCATTTACTCTTATGACTCTGCATTTCCCTTCCCTCCCCCCCAACTAATCTATGATTAAAATAACTAGGAACCTGACTCAAGGCATTACATGGAAAAAGCTCCATAATATTGTGTGTGTGTATGTGTGTGTGTGTGTGTACATTGAATCTGTATACTACAATTAGGGTAGGATTAGCTTCAAACTTGCATTAACTACTGAGCGAATAATACTATGAATAAATGTTCAATACATGGATATGATGACTACTTGACATTAGGATTTATGGCTATTTTATTCTGATGTCAATCAATAATAATCCAAATCACAAAAACAAATATAGGAGTCTTTATTGTATAGCAGAATAATATTATTTTTATAGTTAATGTATATTAACTATAATAATAAATAAATATAAATAATTTCTAACATTTTTTAACCTTTAGAAAATATAAAAATAAATAAAATAAAATAAATTTTCTTGCCTCCAGAAATGTATTTTATAGTACCATAATTTCTTTCATAAAATATATAAATATTTTTTAAAGTGATAATCTCATCTCAGGGTTCTGGTGGCCTATAACAGTGGTTCTCAACCAGGGGTACACACATCGCTGGGACTAAGCAGAAGTCATCCAAGGGGTATGTCAATTCATCTTGATATTTGCCTAGTTTTACAATAGGCTAGTAAAGTCAGTACAAGCTAAAACTTTATACAGACAATGACTTATTTATACTGCTCTATATGCTATCAGTGTTTCTCAAGATGGGGGGCATGATTTATTGTATAACTATATGGTAAAAATGAGAAAGTACACAACTTTTCAATAACAGTGTGCTGTGACACTTGTTTTTTATGTCTGAATTTGTAAGCAAGTAGTTTTTAAGTGAGGTGAAACTTGGGGTACACAAGGCAAATCAGCCTCCTGAAAGGGATACATGGTCTGGAAAGGTTGAGAACCACTGGCCTAGAAGTGGAGCAAACTTTGCTCTAGTTGCCCCCAGAACCTTATTAAATTACAACTCTGTGTATAGATCAACATATCTGTGTGGTTAATCCCATGTAACAAGACTGAGGGAAAGGAAAAGGTAGTCAGTATATACTACTGACATTATATTACTTGTAATATTCCTGCAGTGTAAACGAAGGGTGGAAATGAGTTTATGCTATGCACTATGCTACAATTACTCTTCTTGGCTTTATTGATGGAAACCTGAGGTAAGTCTGAAAATTTGCTATGTGCTAGGGGAGACGAGATGAAGGGTGCACATCTAGTTTGGCTACATCCAAACATTGACTAAGGCCCGGTCTACACTTACCTTGGCGATTCGGCGGCAGTCAACAGGAGATACGCAAGTGATATAAATCACTTGCGTATCTCCCATCAACTTTGCAGTGTCTCCTCCGCGCGGCGTCCATACTGCACTGCGTCAAAGGGAACAGCGCTCCCTTCGATGCAGCGCTACTCCACTTACCAGGGTGGTTTTCCTGCGTCGCTTCCTGGATCGATGTGACGGTGGCGAATTTGCTGCCGTCAGTGTAGACCCAGCCTAAGTCTAACTAGAACTGGGTGGAAAAAT
Organism: Mesoclemmys tuberculata; assembly: GCA_007922155.1. Taxonomy (NCBI): domain Eukaryota; kingdom Metazoa; phylum Chordata; order Testudines; family Chelidae; genus Mesoclemmys; species Mesoclemmys tuberculata. Next base: position 64,998,161 of record ML675624.1, on the reverse strand, counting down.
GGTATTCCATTTCAGGGAGGATTTAGGTATTTGTTTTCATGCTAATTCAAAACCAAAATAAAGTTTTTTAAATTCTCCACTATGAAAGGGAATGGAGCCCCAGCAGACAGCCTGAGACTGCCTCAGAGCCAAGGACGTTCAAAGTCCTGGCATCCCCAACTCAAAGACAATCTGCCTAATAGATTGCTCCAGAACTCTGAACCCTGCAAACCCAGGCTGCCTAGGAGCTGGGAGGCAAACTAGCAAGAAACCAGGCAGTCAGGTTTCTAAACCTCCCTGGTTTCCAGAGGAATTTAGTCAAAATTAAACCATCTCTCAGCGGAGTGTTTCAATTTTGACAACTATGCAAAATCAGAAGAAAAAAATGTTCTGTCAGAATTGTTCCAACCAATTCTAAACCTAATTTAGAAATAAAGAATAAACTACCACTCCTATTCAGGGTCCAGATTATCAACCAGGAAGCAATTATTGCAACAATCCCCAGCTATGGAACATCCATTCCACAGTACATTAGCTTGAATTTTAAAAAGTATTTTACATTTACAGCACCAGTTGCAACTGTGTGACTGGGTAAAGGACAAACTACTGTAAGATTTTTTTTTTAAATACCCATATGGCCTTGGTTGCTCTTAACTGAGACTAGATATTTTAGTACAAAAACTCTACTTGAACTAACTGCAGTAGAAATTAACTTTATTTTTGCTCAGTGGAGACTGGTGACATCTGAAATTAGACAGGCAAAATGGACAACATGCAAGGAAAGTCAATTTTGGGTAAATCACTTAGGCCAAAATTTTCAGAAGGAGGCTTTAATTTTGCATTCTTCGATATTTGGGTGTGCAACTTGTGATGCTCAAAACCAGAGGCACATAAAATTAGCAGACACTTTTGAAAATGTTTACTTTGTGCCTCAGTATCCCCATATGTAAAATGGGGATAATTAGTTTCTCAATTATAAGACTTAATCCATTAATATTAGCAGAGCATTGAACTTTCTCAGAAAGAAGGCCCTATATAATTAACAATCATCATACTGTTTCTGATAAAAACTCATATCCTGCCAACCCTGAATGGCCTCCATTGTTTCTGCTCCTACTCCTTTCATCTCACCATAAAAATTACATGAGATCCAACTAGTCCTACAACATTTCCAAAAATTTAATAGAGCAGATAGATTAGACACATAGGACCAAACTCCAGTGTCTGATACACCCATCTGAGAGCAAAACTTGGCTCAGATTCAGGCAAAGTTTTTTCCACTTTCAGAAGAAACCCAAGCATGTAAAGTTTATAGGCACTACTATGAGAATAAATCAATTTAAGTCCGTGTCACCCCATTCTTTACAGTTTTGTAACAAGGTGTACTTTGTTAGATTTTAATCTGCATACATTTGAGACAGCAAAGCTCTTCAAAATCATCTTTTAATGGCATCGCAATTTATAGACAGTAACTAATTTCAAACTTCATAGCACTTGGCTTTTATGATTATTTCAAATCATTTAAATGCAAATGAATTTCCAGAGAGAGAAAACATCAAATGCCCTTGAGTGGCAACATGTAATAGAACTGCGAGCAGAAATCACAGTAGGAATTTGAAGCAGCCTGATAGGGTTTGACGGGAGGTCTGTATAAAAGTGTTTGCCTAAATCCAATTTACATTTCATTTCACATTATATTCTATTTACCCATTTTGTCATTTTAATATGATTTATTTACTTAATCTGACTTAGAAATCCAATCTTCTATCAGGAGCAAATGTGGAATTCTGGTAAAGATAGAATTTACAGCTATTTAGCATTTTAGGACAATAGTAATATAGTCTCTAAAATAGCACTGCCTTTTTTTTCTCCCTGCAGTTAATGTTACAGCATCATGCAGCCAAAAACATTCATGCATGCCTTAAATAATTACATTTCTTTCAAGCTAAGCAATTGTTTGTCTACTGACGGAGTAATATTTCCTGGGAGGCATTGCTAAGCTACAGTACATACAAAATGTTTGGACAGAGAGGGTTGAAAAATATCTGAACTATTCTTAATGTGATTGCACTCAAAAGGATTGGAGCTATCATGGAAATCTCTTTTCAGCTGCAGTTACAATGGAATACTGTTCAAAGTGTTTTGATATTTCCAGCAAGCTGAATTAACATGAGACAACAAAAGCTGGCCAAACTATTCCCTGATATCTTGGGTGCTTGTGAAGGAAGTGGGAGGAAGGACCTACCTATACATTGTTATGGTAGATTGTGTCTGCCCTTTAAAGTAAAAGAGTCCATTCTTAACATTTAGGAGTACAACGTGACCTAGTCTATCCTGAGCTACCCCAGTTCAATGCAAGTTATGAGCTACATGGTGATGCAAAGTTAAATCACATCATGTTTATGGAATGTAAGCAAGCAGAGGATATTCTGCCACCGGCACACCTTTCAAAAGGACTTGGTCTTGCTTGACTTCTCGGGTTAGGCTCTCCAGTGTGTAAGCAAAGTGACATGCAGATCTTGCACAAATGCAAACGCCAATGAGTACCCAGCCTTTGATTTACAACCACCTGTATGTAAGCCTGCACCAACCACGTGTTGCTCATATCCAAGTTGGGCACATACAAAAGTACCAGCCACCTTTTAAAATCTAGCATATTCTGTTTCTATCTTATATAAGATATATTTCTGTTTCTCTTATTAATTGCATAGAATAACATAGTACCATTTATGGACTCAATCCTACCCCACCGAAGTCAATGAGAGTTTTGCCATTGACTGCAAAGGGAACTGGATCAGAACTTCTGTCAATAAAGAATGGATAAATGTACACATTACTCATAAGGATGCACAATACAATTAACAGCACCATGTCATGTTTCCTCAACTTTGGAAGAGGAATTGTGCAACCTTAAGAGTGCAGTATAAGTTAGGACATTTGCGTTTCCTAATTCTGTATTCATAATTAAAGATACCATAATAACAATAACTAAAAATAATCAAGAGTATTCATCACTCACTTCCCATATGTAAGACTTGAGGCAAACTGCCAGCCTCCCCCGGGTGGGTCTCACACTTTACCTTCCTGTTTGTGGCCAGGGCACCCCCAACTACCTCATCTCCCCTGGCTGTAGAGTGGCTCTGGCTCCTGGCCTGGGAGGAACCCTTTTCCTGCAGCTGCTCCACACCTTCTGACAACTTCCCCTACATTTGATCCCTCCCCCTCCTTTAGGGAAGGCAGGGTTTAAATCCCCCTGGCCTTGCCCTTCTTTGGGTCCAGGTGCCTTTACTTGCCCTGCTGTGCTTTCTCTTCTGTCTGCGGGGCAGACGGCTTTTTCGAGCTCTCCGGTCTGGCCTTGGCTTTTCTTTCTTTTTTTCCTTTCTTTCTCCTTTCACAGCTGCTTTTTTGGGGGACCCTGCTGCTACCACCGCTTGAGGACTCTGCTGGTGTGCCTCCCTCCCAGCCGGGAGGGAGGGGGTGAGTGTGTGCCCCTTTCATCTCCACCACCACCCCCCCCCTCACCCAGCCGCTATCTCCACCCTCCCCCGCGGCTGCTTCTTCCAAGGCCAGCACCGGCTGCCGAAAGGCTCCTTCCCCCTCCCTTGGCAGGCTCTTTTGCTGCCGTGAGCCCCCCTTCCCCTGTTGCTGCCACCCCTGCTCTGCCCCCTGTGTTTGGGGGCACCCCTGTCCCTTCTTTCCCCCTCCCCTGCCGCTGCCCCCTGCCCGGGGCCCTGACCCTTCCCTCCTTCTCCCCCACCGCTGCAGCTCCCCCCCCACTTTGACCCCTGTGCTCCGGCAGCACCCATGGCCCTCCCCCCCTTTAATTGACCCCCCTGATTTCGTTAACCCCCCCTTCACACACTGCACCTCCCCTCCCGAGTTCATTTAACTCCGCCCCTCCCCCAGTGCAGCCGGAGAGGACGCCGAGGTTCCATCTTGGGCTGGCGAGTGAACGGCCCCTGCCTGGCTTGACCCCCCGTCTCTCCCCTCTGCTGGTGCCCTCCTCCCCTGCTTCCAGCCTAGCGGGGAGGAGCGGTCACCCCCCCCCTTCTTCTTCCCCTTCCCACCCCATCCCCTTCCGCTCCCCTCCCCGTTACTCTCCCTCCCTTTTCCTTTACCACCCTCCCCCCCAGACAAACCGCTCCCACCCCTTCCCAAGATGGCGGGTGTGCCTGAGACTGGGACCCCCCTCGTAGACGCCCCCGCCCCCCCCCTCTCATCCCAAAGCCCCGTCCCTGCCTGCAACAACTGGCCCTGCCCCCCCCCGCTGAGCTGCCGGGAGTCAGTCCCCAGGTGCCGGCGAAGGACAACTCTGGTGGGGATGCCAGGGATCCTGCTGCTGCCACGGCTCCCGCCCCCCCTAATCTGGGGGGTGCGCCCTTGGTCGGCAGAAAGAACCAGGGGGGTAAAAAGAAGGGCAAAGGCCCTGCCCGGAAGGCGACACCTCCTGTGGCTGGGGACCCCTCTCCTCTCCCTCTATCCCCTCCCGCTGTCCCTTCCACCAGCTCTGGGGGCGGCAGCGCCCCCAGGGCATACGCCCAGGTGGCCGCGGGCCCCCCGCCTGCTGCTGCTAAGACACCTGCCCTGACCGCCGCCTCCAGCACCATCCCAGGTGGCTGGGGCCCCTTCCCCACCCTCACCAGGAAGCATGGGGTCCGGTGCTTCCTGGTGCCTGCCTCGCCCAACGTGGAAACCTACGTGCGGGCGATGGCGAGGGTGGTGGGGCCCACGGCCGTGGTGGCGGCTTCCCGTATGTACGGCAAGGTGGTCTTTTCCTGACCACGGAGGCCGCCGCCCAGGAGGCGGTGGAGACGGGCCTGGCGGTGGGGGGCGTCCACGTCCCCGTGGAGCCCCTGGAGGACCTGGGCGTACGGGTGGTCTTGTCCTCCGTTCCGCCCTTCCTCCCCAATACCGCCCTTCTGCCTCTCCTTGCCTCCCTGGGGAAGCCCCTCTCCACCATCAGCCCACTTCCCCTCGGCTGCAAGGACCCCGCCCTTCGCCACGTCCTCTCGTTCCGCCGGCAGGTACAGCTTTTGTCCGGGTGGGGGAGGATCGGTTGCGCCACTCCCGGTTGGACCGTATCTACATCTCCCGGCACCACCTTGCGCGGGCCCACTCCTCCAGCGTCCGGCCGGCCCCGTTCTCGGAGCGTGCCGGGAGAAGCGGGAGGAGCTTAGGGCCCTCGAAGACCTTCGAGCCCGAGGTGCTTTTGTTCGGTCCCGCATCCATCTCCTTCGGGAAATGGATCGTGGCTCCCGCTTCTTCTACGCCCTGGAGAAAAGGAGAGGGGCCCGAAAGCATGTCATCTGCCTTTTGGCTGCCGACGGCACCCCCCTCACGGACCCGGAGGAGATGCGTGGAAGGGCCAGAGCCTTCTACGCAGACTTTTTCTCCCCGGAGCCGACCGACATCGCCGCCTGTAGGGTGCTCTGGAACGAACTCCCCGCGGTCAGCGCGGGCGACCGGGACCGGCTGGAGAAACCTCTCACTCTGGCCGAGTTCTCGGAAGCCCTGCACCTCATGCCTACCAATAAATCCCCGGGCATGGACGGGCTGACCTTGGCGTTCTACCGCGTGTTTTGGGATGTCCTCGGCCCGGACCTCGTCACCGTCTGGGCCGAGTCCGAGGTTAGCGGAGTGCTCCCCCTATCATGCAGGCGGGCAGTGCTCACCCTACTGCCAAAGAAGGGGGACCTCTGCGACCTCCGGAACTGGCGTCCCCTCTCGCTCCTCGGCACGGACTACAAAATAGTGGCTAGGGCCGTCTCGCTGCGGCTGAAGTCCGTGCTGCAGGACGTGGTCCACCCCGACCAGACCTACACCGTCCCGGGCCGCACCATCTTTAATAATCTGTATCTGGTCTGGGACCTCTTGGAACTCGGGCGTAGGGATGGTCTGTCGTTCGCCCTCCTGGACCAGGAGAAGGCGTTCGACCGGATGAACCACGGGTATCTCCTGGGCACCCTGCGGGCGTTCGGCTTCGGTCCCCGTTTTGTGGGATTTCTCCGGGTGCTGTACGCCTCCGCAGAGTGCTTGGTCAAGCTCAACTGGACCCTGACCGAACTGGTCAGCTTCGGGCGTGGAGTATGCCAAGGCTGCGCGCTGTCCGGCCAGCTGTACGCTCTGGCCATTGAGCCGTTTCTCCGTCTCCTCCGCCGGAGGTTGACGGGCTTGGTGCTCCGTGAGCCAGAGCTGAAGCTGGTGCTGTCGGCGTACGCCGATGACGTGCTCCTTGTGGTCCAGGACCCGGGCGACCTGGTGCAGTGGAGGACTGCCTGGCTGTTTACTCGGCAGCCTCCTCAGCCCGGGTCAACTGGGCCAAGAGCTCTGCCCTGACAGTAGGGGCCGGGTGGCAGGCGAGCTCCCTCCCACCTGCGCTTCAAGCCATCCGGTGGAGCACGGGTCCGCTGCTCTATCTGGGCGTCCCCAGTTCCTCTGGGCAGTGTCCGCTGGCTCCCTGGACACCTTCGAGGAGCAGTGGGCGCTGTCCGGGGTTCTCTGCTCAGTGTCCCCTTCTGGTCTCCTACGTTTGACCCTGTCACCTTCACTCTCTTTCCTGTTTTATTCATTTGTTGTCCCCCGTAATTTGTTGGACCCGGGTCCAGTGGTTCCTCCCCTAGGCTGGGAGAGGAACCTTTAGCGGTGGGTGGGCTTGCGCCCACTCATATCCCCCGGTTTCAAATAGTGGGCAGAGGGTTTTTAACCCTTTCGGGCCCTCACACCAGCCCCGGCACCCCTCCCCCTTTTTTCAAGGTTGCTGGAGACGCTGCTTGTGCTATCTGGGGGGCCCCACCAGCCAGCCTGCCTGCCTCCCCGGCCTAGCCGGGAGGGGGTGAGTGAGTGGCCCCCCCATCAGTGCCACTATCACCAACAGCTACAGGGGGTCCCTTTCCTGGCTGGCTTTCTCCCCTTTTCCTGCTGCTGTTGCCGTGAGTATCCCCTTCCCTGCTGCTGCTCTCTTGGCCCCCTGCTTTAGGGGCCCCCCGCCCTCTCCCTTCTTTGCCCCCCCTTCCCCATAGCCATCCTCCCCCCCTTTTCGGTCTGTCTGCCCGTCGGTTTGCTTACCCTGTCCCCATTGTTCCGTTTTTCCCTCCCAAGGCCGGTTCGCTCTCCTCAGTCCGGCCCCTGAGTTTGGTGGCCCCCCATCCCATCCGGCTCTAGCAGTCCGCTGCTGAGCCTTCCCAGCCTTGCTCCGGCCCCAACCCACCCACCCCTTCTCTGCTGTTGCCCCCTTGGCCCCTGTTTTTTTGGCCCCCCCCGTCCCTTCCCCCTTCTCCACCTCCCCCCGAGTTGCCCCCCCCTCCCCGGCCTGCTTGTCCTTGAGCAGTTGTTTTCATTTTGCCCCTTTTGTTTTGACTTCCTCTCAAGATCAGCTTCTCTCCCCGCCCTGGTCCTAGCCGTCTGCAGCTGGGCCGACTCCACTTTGCCCACATTGTTTGGGGGTGTTTTTGTTTCTTCCCATGCATAAGTAGCTGCTGATAGAATGTTGGTTAGTAGAAAACTATGTTCTGGTAGACTACCATAGTAGTAGTAGTACCATAGTAGTAACTGGTTACTAAAACTGTGCTGTTCCACTAACAACCAATTTCACAGTCAATACATCTTTTCTATTGTAAAGGCAATTTGATATGCCTTTTGTGCATAAATGTCACAATTTTTGTTAACTATCCACTTCTATATTTATTTCATTACTGTTACCTGTAGAAAGGGGCTGTTTGCCCACTTTGTTTTCTGAAAGCATAATCAAACATTGCAAGTGCAATAATGCACTTCATTTTTTTTAAAGGCCAGGGTTGCCCAAATTGTTAGCTCATTATATGTGAGAAAGCTAAAGGCCATATGTTCTTAGTTCTGCACTTTTTTTTTTGCAATGGGGTGAAAAGAATAATTGTTCAAATAATCATTCATACCACATCCCTCTAACTGAGTTGAACATAAGTCCTTGACTCTTATATCATCAGTACAATAGCAGCTAGAGTCCCCAACTGAGATCAGACCCCTCTGTGCTAAGTACTGTACACACAGTGAAAGATAGTCCCTGTCCTTTAGAGGTTACTGTATAAATAGACAAGACGTGTCAACGGAGAAAAGAGCACCTCCTCCAACATTCTCACAGCCTGATTCTGATCTCACCTACACTCATTTAAATAGGAAGCAATTCCACTGAACTCCAACGAGCTACACCAGTTTTACACTAGTATAGCTCTGCCAATTTCAAGGGAGTTATTTCAGATATATACCTGTGGAAGTGAGAGCAGAATCAGGCCTCAGATTTTCTTTCTAATGGTGAAATCTGGTCCATTACAAGAAAATTTTACTGGGGGCTCCTGTATATTAAAATAAATTGCAAAACCAGCAATGGCATACACAATGTACATTTTCCTTAAAAGACATTACTGACTTTCCTCTATTTCCTCCTACTATTCTTTCCAACCAAGAAAGGATAAGAGAGGTCCCCACTTCTACAGATTATATTGTATAATGATGTTCTTTGGCTACCATTCGGGGAGCTGCTGTACCTTGCAGCCAACTCTTTCTTTGCCTGAATCTATCACTGAATGATTAATGCTATTGCACTGAAGCATGCAGGATCCCATAGCCCATAGATGACTCCCAAGTTTGGCTCATCACACAACATCGCTACAGAAAACTAGGTTGCTTCTGATGACACCATCAGGACCAAACTTTGTGGGGGTCTTATTGCTTGTCATGTTTTGGGGGCTTTTTTCTTTAACAGAAGAAAGCTCTTTCTTCCTGGGATTGACACGCTAACATTTTGAATTTAAACTTTCTATGATATGCAGTAGTCAATGAATGTTTCTATTTTTGCTTTTATCAAAAATGGGTTATGAAGGCTCAAGGGTTCTTCTATAGAGTTAAAAGTTAAGAAACAGTAACATTAAACCAACGAACAGTTGCCTTGCAGACATTTGGTATAATTCTTTAAAACCTGCGAAGGCCACTGCATGTTTTTTCCCCCCTGGACTTTTTAAAATACCCATTGCCCTAGATTGCTCAGTACTCGGTAGATCATTTTATTTGAGACATTACCACTTTGTATGAGTTCTGTATTTTAAAGAAAGTATTTTAACAGCTTTTATATTACATCCAAGAAGAGAAAAAATACAATAATGCAATTGCACTATAATCTTCACAAAGTAGTATGGCTGAGGAACAAATCCACTAGCTATGTTTTTATGACTGGACACAATACAATGGGCAAGTATCTATCAAGTTTCTATCATATAGATTAAATATTTTGTGATGACAGCCTAGAGCGAATTGATCCATGTAAGACTAAGACAATGAAATAAGCAACTGTGCTACCTCACCGTAGCTTTGAAATCTAAAATAGTGGACAGACCGCCAAAATATACACATACAGGCATTGTATACATTCTACGTCACTGAGAATATACGTGTTACAACTGCAAAATTGTCAAAAAATTACTAGATTGGGCAAAATATCAGTTCATACATCCTTTACCTTGGATAATGATATTTTACTGTCCCATCAAAGAAACAGTTCCACTCACAAAGGTGAACAATTAGATTTTCTTTAAGATATGGCTGTATAAAAATATAGTTGTGTGCATGTATAAATGCATGTGCACACAGATTTTGTGCATGAATTAACAGTTTGTGGGTGGGAAAATATTTAGCATTTTCCTACAATACAATCATCTGTTTCAGCATGTTCGGACTTTTATGCAGCTCAGTCATAGTTTTCATACACGCTTGTAATTTAAATCAGCTCCATTCTGCATCTCATATGGATGTTTCACTGAAAAATAATTAAAATTAACTGCACTGCTTGCAACTCTTCCCATCAGAAAGAGGCCACCATTGTGCATACATCAGGTAATGAGATCTTGCAGACAGTGACACAGTCATTACACCCAGCAGGTGATTTCAACAAATGTAATGTAGGGCTGTTCCCTGCTCACTCTGCCTTGATCTCACCTGAACCCCTCCTACATCATGACTCACTTCCATTTCGTACACCTCTCTTTAAGGTAATAATGGAAGTGGATCATTACATGTTTCCTGAAGAGAGCTACCGATGGTATCTGTATGTTTACAGCAGCTAGATGTTTCAATATGTCCATCAAAAAATTCTCAGCTCATTTAATCTCCTTTCTCAGTTCCTCTACTTCCCTCTCAAGCTCACAGTCAAAGAATCTAATTCCTTAAATTGTCATCCTCCTCTAAGCCAATACGGCACATATTTTTTGTGTTCCATGGCATACTTTAGTGCCAGAGAGAGAGAGAGAGTGTGCATGACAGAGAGAGCGAAACAAACTTGGCACTTGATCAGGTCAATGTGGAAAAAAAGCACTGCCAATAGGGATTTCTTCAGTAATAAGCCAGATGGCATCATTGGAGACTGATTCTGTCTAATTCTCTTTAATGGCAAAAACTGCCTAAGCAGGTCCTGATTTTGTCGGAAAACCAATGACTAGCTATTTTGCGTTCTTTTTATTTCTCATTACATGCTGTCCACACCTGTCGCTAATGCCTTTCAGATGCTGAGAGAACCTGACACCAATCCATCATTCCCCTTCCTCCTCCTGTCCACTATTAGATTCCAGCTAGCTCTCTTCCTTCTCTTGTGTATTATCCCTGTGGCTGAAATGTTTACTTACACTCCCCCGCTCCCCCCGCTATCCTAGGGTCTGATTCTATATCTATTTTTTTTTCAAATGTGAAACATTTCCACGTGAAAGTGGGAAAAATACCTATGCATTTATGATGGCTGCCAACTTGGCCAGCACACTGGGGACAGAACCAGGGAGCTCCAGAGCTAAAAGCATGAGCTGCTACAGCTCAAGTTATATCCCTTTAGCTAGGGCTCTAAAAGACTCCTATCCTCTGCAGGTCAGGCATAGAAGGGGCCCACACTCACCAGTGGATTATACATTCTTTTTGCTTGTGCTCACAGATGAACAGTATGATTACCAAGTTCTCAAGTGGTACTGCAAGAGAGGCTTCTTTCCTTCTGAAACAGTAATGAAATAGCAACAGTAATTCTTCTTCCTACAGTGACACTGGATCCAGCAACAGTGCTTGAGAAAGAATAAATATTCAAAATGCTCTGCTGCTGTCATACCCCTAAATGGGAGGTTCAGACTATAGACTATATACTTACTGGATAAGCAGGAAAAACTAAGTTTTCCTGAGGTACAGGAAATCCTGGGGATAAATTGTATGTGGGGTTTTTTGGTCCTCTGTGTCAAGTATATAGATTGTTCACCTACTGGGTGAGCAGGCTGTCTGAGTAAAGGAAAGGCCTAGATATGGACTATATTGTTTCTCCTCCACGGAAGCAACCCCACTCCATATCTGATATAGGGCAATGCAATTTTGTTGACTGATTCTTAGTCCTGAGTAAAGGGTTCCTCCTTGCCCCCTTAAACACTGCTTCAAGGGATTTCTCTCTTTTGGCTTTGTCTGTGGCCAATTGAGCCTCTGCTGGTATAACACAAACACACCATGACGACTAAAAAGCTACTGCAGCATTTTGTTTGATGGAGCAAATAATCTGATAAAATGCCTGTGGGGGTTGCAAAACTCAGAATCCCATGGAAGCAATGCCAACACACATGAAAACAACTATATTTGAACCTTGCAATGGCAACAGGTTCAGATACCACCAAGCCATTGCTAAAAAAGCCATAAAATTAATATAATTTACAACTTTGTAAGCAACATGCTCATTGAATGTAATAGGAATTTGGATAATCTAAAGAGAACCAGCTTTCATGTTTGCTTCCTCTTTGATACACAGCAGCAATTTCATAAAACACAATATTCTGTTAGTTCTATTCTATTAGTTCTCAGAGATATAAAGTAAACCCATAGAGATAACTTTCTCAGCCTGAAAATGATAAGAGCATCAAGATATAAAAATCATTTCTTTCCTTGTAAATGAAATGAAGTTGTGATTGTAAATGCTGCACTTTTGGCAAACAAACAGTCCCATATTAGAAACACCCAAAGAAATGGCTCTATTATTATGATTTATGAAGGGATATTTGAAGGCTCACAAATGGGAAGCCTGGCCAAACCCTGACTCCGGTTATTTTGCACTGCTCCAGTGGCACAAAACAACCAGAAACCCAGAGGACTTGGCCCTTGAAGATTCTGCACACATGAAGGAACCCTCTGGAGCCATGGAACCACCATATATACCCTTATACCCCTCTCCTTGTCCCCAGCATAATGTCCCCAGGGTTCTTGTGCATCCAGATAACATTCAGCTTCTAGAACAGACTACATGGGCCACTGGTAGCTGATACCAAGTAGAATAGCCCTAATCTATTCCATTTTATGCTGGTGACCAGTCCAGCAACTGGTTGGCCACAGAACTGATAGGGTCAAAGGTGTTTTAACACCACCTTTGCCCAGTCTCTTCTGCTGAGCCCACATGTTTAAATATGAAACATATGGTCCCATTGTACCAATGGCATATTTCCTCACATCTGCATGTTGAATTTTGATTTCTATTTACAACCAAACTATTTTGCACAGCTCCCTGCATCCACCACTGTCAACTAGGTCTGAACAGGGGCCCATACGGGCAGGAAATGCTTGTGCAAATTCAGGCAAGCAAATTGCCACTGTCAGTCCCCTATACCTGCCACTTCCCCTATGCTCAGCTGACTTCAATGGGCCTCTTGGTAGCACCTTTGGAAGAAAGGGTATTTTTTTGCTCCATGACTTTTGACCTCTAGGTTGGTATCCACCACCCTGTTCTGGCTTTCAAAGATAGAAGGTAGTTTTCCTTCTGTTCAGGATATATCCCAAACAGCACAGTTCCAAAATTATCATAAATCTGGGTTTACTCAAATTAGGAAATAGATAATTAAATGGAATGGAAGTGAAGCAAAATAGAGCATGCTTGTTAAGCCTAAGAGTACACCAAGTCTTGGATGGTTAAAAAGAGAAAGATACTGAGTTAGGATTACTGGAATTGCTATGTCAAATCAGATCAATGGCCCATTTAGTTGACTAGCCTGCCCCTGACAGTGGCCAGTACCAGACACATCAGAGGAGGGTGCAAGAAAACCCCATAATGCACAATTATAGGAACAATCTAAGCAAAAATACAAGCCTTACATCCTTAGGGTTTGTCTGTATGTCCCTGTCCCACCGTGATAGGTAACTTTTAGCACCTCAGGGACTGAGTCACTCCTCCGTAAGTCAGTGAAGTTTTCCCTGCACTATTGTTTAAATTCTGGACAGCCTTTGAAATAAAGGTATGAACACCTTATCACCATTCTAGACATGAAGTCAGCTTTTGTATTTGTGGACAGACAAGATTTTTTCTCCTTTTCCTTCAACACCTTTTATTAAGCTAATTATTATGTGTCCTTTGCAGAGCAATTTACAGTTATATACAATATTTAATGAACCTCAGCTTTCCTAGATAGATGAGGGTTGGGTTTATTTCCATTTCCTGTCACTTAACATATCACATTTCAAAGTAACCATTTGAACTTGATTTTGAGATTAGAGAAATCAACATCTTTTTGCACGTCATGCTTCTTAAAAGACTGTCTGCTAAAACTAAAGTCTAGTTTCATGTTGATCGATGTTCCCCTACAGTTTTTATATTCCCAGGTTGATTGCTATTTTCCCTTGCTTAACTGTTAGTTTAATCTAAATGCCATATACACTCATATTAATGTCCCTTTACAGTTTCTACTGGATTGCAGTTACTCTGTCACATGGACTGTTGTCCCCTGGGAAAAATAATGCAGTTATTTTGGATGGATATCTGCATATCCAATAAGTAGTGGAAACTAAATGAATTGCTTATAGACATTTTAAAATATATATAATGAAAGCATCTCCAATAGCCTGTTTACTATCAGGAAATTTGGGAATCATAGAAATGTGGGGACTGAAGGGACCTTGAGAAGTCATTTAGTGCACCCCTCAGCACTAAGGCAAGACTAAGTATGCCTAGACCATGCCTGACACATTTGTCTAACTTGTTCTTTAAAAACCTCCAATGATGGGGATGCCACAACCTCCATTGGAAGCCCATTCCAGAGCTTAACTACCCAAATGATCACCGACCTATTTTTAACAGTCTTTAATATATTTGAGGACTGTTATCAGGACTCCCCCTCAGTCTTCTTTTCTCAAGACTAAACAGACACAGTCTTTTTAACCTTACCTCACAGGTCAGATTTTCTAAACCTTTTATCATTTTGGCTGCTGTATTCTCTCCAATTTGTCCACATCTATTCTAAAGTATGGCACACAAAAACTGGAAACAGTACTCCCGCTAAGGTCTCATTAGTGCCAAGAAGTGCAGGACAATTACTTCCCATGTCTTACATATGACACTCCTCTTAATACACACCAGAATGATATTAGCTTTTTTCGCAGTTGCATCTCATTGTTGACTCATATTTAATTTGTGATCCACTATAATTCCAAGGTCTTTTTCAGCAGTACGAATACCTAGCCACCTATTCCCCATATTGTAACTGTGCATTTGAATTTTCCTTCCTACATGTAGAATTTTGCACTTGTCTTTACTGAATTTCATCTTGTTGATTACAGATCAATTCTACAAATTTATCAGGGTCCTTTTGAATTCCAATATTGTCCTCTTGAGTGACTGCAACCCTTCCCAGCTTGGTGTCATCCATGAATTTTATAAGCATACTGTCTACCCATGGAGGAAGGAAAGCCCAGTGGTTGGGGCACAGATCTGGTATGTGGGAGACCCAAGTTCATTCCCTTCTTCCCCAGGGAGCTTGTGTGAAATTGGGCAAGTCTCTCTGTGCCTCAGATCCCCATCCATAAGGGGTCTCAGAGAAGAGAGACAAGCTTGGATATCATCATCCTCTGGAACATTGTGAAACGTTGCCTGTGCAACCAAGCCAGTCATGGGATACATGGACATGGAGTCCCCACCCCATTATCCAAGTCATTAATGAAAATATTGACTAGTAGCAGACATTTGCAGGACTCCCTCCCCTTCCGCCCGATACCTCCTTCCAGTTTGACAGTGAACCATTGATAACTACTCTGAATACAGTTTTTCAATCTGTTGTGCACCCACCTCACAGTAATTTCATCTAGTCCACATTTCCCTAGTTTGCTTATGGCAGTGGTTTTCAACCTGTGATCCACCAACCCCAAGGGTCTCCAGGGTCTGTCTAAGGGTCTATGAAAGGTTGTCATTACCATAGAACAGTGGTTTTCAACCTGTGGCCTGTGGGCCCCTAAAGGTCCACAGGCGATGTCTAAAAGCTCCAAGGTGGTACACACCTCCGTTAGAAATTTTTTAGGGGGCTGCAAATGAAAAAAAGTTGATGATGTCTCTGAGCCAGTGGGTCTATTTGCAGAGTAAGGTAAGATGATACATGAAGTGCATAAATCTGCCCTTTGTCTGTAAACTCCTCAGAGCTGGGACTACATGTGTAAGTGCCCACCACAATGGAGCTCTGAGCCTGACTGGGACCTCTAGGCACTGCATTGATACAAATAATGAATAAAAATGTCTCTTCCGAGGCATACTTAGGAAGAAAAGAAGATGGCAATGACATTGCATTATTACAGCTTTCCAAATGCAACCCCACACAGTCATCCAGGGTGAGTAATTTTGACATGGGAATAAATTATCATGAAGTTTTTCATCATCAAGGCAGTGCAGGCAAGGGGATTCGGTGCCCAGGTGAGTAAATTTTCATGATAGTTTTGCCAACCCACATTATCACATGCCCAAAAGAGTTCCAAGTTGGACAAAAAATGAAAACAAACTCTAAATTCTGTCCTAGGCTGAGCCTCAATAATGCTACTGAAATCAGTGGTATCCACAGTGTAATGGAGGGCCAAATCTGTCCCTTCGTCTGCAAAAGTTGTTTTTCTGCCAATTTTCAGACTGTAAGGTTTGCCTCATTTCAGTTTCAGAGAGTGAAAGCAAGAAGGAAAACCACAGAAGGTCAATACCCAAATGACTGTCTTAATTCAACCCAGATTTGAGATGATTTATTTTTATCTGCATAGGAGTTCTAGTCTAGTATGTTCTAGTTTTCATGACATGCTCAAACGAGCACTCAGTGGAATGCTATTTTAGACTTCCAGATTAAATCTTCATTGTTTTAAAAATATGTTTGTGAAAATAGTGTCTCAAATTTTATCCAGTGCAGGAAATTGCATGGTTTTTTCCCAACAATATCCAGTGAAAGTTTCTCCTTTCCCTCCCATCTCCATACTTTCCCTCCTCCTCCATCAAACATTCTCCTCACTCATTTGGATGACTACAGGCCCAAAAACTTTGATCCATTTTTATCTGAATACTTAGAGTATTACACCGGAACGATTTTACACCAGAGGAGGACTGGTTAAGATTATTGTATAAAGCAAAAGAATGAGATAGAAACATATAATATAATCCAGATGATCGAGTAAAAACAGAACCAAAAAGGCTCTCTATCTACAGTCCTTTTAAAGAGAAAGCACCAGAAAGATTGAGAAATAATTTGGAATTTAAACAAGTTTTGCTGAAGTCTCTTAAGATAAGACTCTAAAACTGTTATACTGAACTTTCCACATTTCTTCCTAAATCCCACATAGTGGTGAGATTTATTTTTTCAATTGTTTTTTTTTTTAACTTTTATTTTCAATAACTTTACAAGAGAAGGAATCAAAGTGAAAGATTTGAACAGCTAGCTTTTCTCCCTCTTCCTATCTTTCTTCGCACAAAATGATGAAGGCATTTCCTCGGTCATTAATCATATGCAAAGATAGAATTTGCATTTACTGTACTTGTATGCAACCAAGGAAAACTGACCTAGTGGTATGAACTAAAAGAAAGCTCAGGAGGGAGTGATTAAAATAATTAGATGAAATTACTACTAAAATTATGGTACTGAATGGGACAGTGTCTAATAATGAGGGGTCACAATTACTAGAATGCTCTTTTATATGCTCATTTGTCCTTTTAGTATTGTAGTCATTTCTGTTTTTCTCCTACATAGTGGAACCCTCAAGTGAATTTATTTTTCTGTCAAAAGAACTTCATTATAAACAAAGGTTCACCATGCTCAGAATGACAATTTTTACATTCTGAATGCTTGAAATAATATGGGATCCCCACTCCATTTCTCTATAAAAGCAATTTCACTACAGCTACATCAGAGTTCCATTATCTTTGAATTTAGTTTATTCTAGTGTATGAGTTTTTAGGGAATGGGCAAATTGATTTGGATAAAATAAGATTCCAATTTTCACCCAAACTCACATAGAATTGGCACCAAGCTTTCTATTCATTTTCATATACTTAGCCCTTGTGTACACTAGGAGGGTTTTACCAGTATAATTATATTGCTATAACTATACCAGCAAAGTCTTCTAGTGTGGAGCCGGGCTATCAGTCTAAAAGTACATATACTAGCCCAAGGACAGTTTATACATGTATAAGTGCATCTACATTAGGGCTTTTACCAACATAGTTATGCTAGGAACCTTTTTCATGTGTAGACCAGGCTTTAAGCACTTCTAGAGCTGTACGAGAACAAAAAAA
The DNA here is from genome assembly GCA_007922155.1 of Mesoclemmys tuberculata. Lineage (NCBI taxonomy): Eukaryota > Metazoa > Chordata > Testudines > Chelidae > Mesoclemmys > Mesoclemmys tuberculata. The sequence goes on along the minus strand of ML675624.1, from coordinate 64,980,634 downwards.
ATTCCATTTCATGAGAAATTCCACAATGTCTTGATTGGTTTCATTCTGATTCAGAACACAAAGACTTTTCCTGTGAAATGACATTTCCGGAGGGGGGAGGTTGGGAGGGGGGAATCATTTCAAGTCAATTTAAACTCTTTTTGATAAAATCAAAATGCTTTGTTTTGATTTTGGCATTTTTAAAATTAAATATATTTCAAAACAAGAAGTCATTTTGAAATGAAAATTCAAATAGGTTTCCATTTGATCAAAATGGAAAATCCATCTTACCAAAAAGGTCTTTTCCCTTCCTTACCCTCCATCCCAAAAAACAAAATTTCCCCAAAATCAACATGTTCTTGGAGAAAGTTTAGATGTCCACAAAATGGCATTTTCCAACTGAAAAACATTCCATCTGAAAATTTTTGGCCAGATCCAGTAATTCCCTTGGTTCTGGTGGAGTGGACACACCAAAATACCTTAGCATGGAATAGTTACTTTTGTGTTTTTTTATAACCCAGAGAAAACAAGGAATTACTAGAGGTCTAATCAAAAGCCTGTTTGCAAGATACTCCCAGAACAATTAACAGACAAAAAACTTCTGGAGAAATAGCAAACCTTGATGATCCCTGATCTTCAGTTCTTTAAGAGCCTGATCCAAAGCCCAGTGAAGTGAAAGTAAAGACATCCATTGCTTTTAATGGGTCTTTTATCAGGCCCTTATATCTGTTAGATAATTTAAAAGATAGAACCCAAACCTTGCTCAACCTTCAACTACAAGGTAATGCTCTCATAGCACTTCTTTGTTGTCCATAGGTGGTGTGGGCATTGCTCTGACTGGGTAATCTAGACCAGTGGTTTTCAACTTTTTTTCATTTGCAGACCCCTAAAAAATTTTGAATGGAGGTCTGGTCTCCTTTGGAAATCTTAGACATGATCTGAGGACTCCCAGGCATTCAGAGACCACACGTTGTAAACCACTGACCAAGACCATAAGAGAATATCTTGATAAAATCAACATTCATATGTCTGAATCAATATTAGACAAAACTACAAATGTTACTCTGCTGCTACTGCCACTTCAGCGTAACTCCAAAGATCACTAATCCCTGAGGAAACTGGCATAAATAGCTAGCCTCTCATACAGGAATGTTCTGCCAAAATTTTAACTCAAATTTTCTGCCTCAGTATCAGATGATATTTGAGATACATGGGGTAATCATCCTGGCAGAGAGGAGACTAACCAGCTCCTCTGGGCCTATTCAACACCAATGAAGTGCACCTGAAAAGCTTGTTCTGCCTGGGTGGTAGTTTAAAAGGGAAAACCTGCCACAGGAAGGGGTGGTGAACACAAAGAGGGCTGCTGTGCCTCACCTCAGACAGCAGAGACAGACCTGATGACAAGTAAACAGCAACAAGCCTCACCACTCCCAAAGCTGCATGACCCAGCGCCCATGCAGAATGCACCATGAGGACAGGCTGGAGGTAAACTCCATTTAGACTAAACCAAAAGGACTGACTCAGGAAGACTGCATGAGTTGCAGGTCATCCTTACTTCTCTCTAATTTCCCAGAGAGTTCTCTCTCCCATAAGGGAAGAAAGAGGGGAGAGGACTTCTCTTTTGTTTGTTTTCTCCAAGAACCCCCTTGGGTGTCTGTCGGGGGGCAACTTAGCATGTTGCGTGGACACTGACATATTTGACACAACTCCAATCATAAAATGTAATCAATTGCTGAACGTGACTGTACACTATACACAGGTCTAGACTAAGAATTTAGTGCCCTTATTGCCAAGAAGGCTAATGCCATATTGGGCTGCATTAGTAGGAATATTGCTAGCAGATCGAGGGAAGTGATTATTCCCCTCTATTCGGCACTGGTGAGGCCATATTTGGAGATTGTGTCCAGTTTTGGGCCCCACACTACAGAAAGGATGTGGACAAATTGGAAAGAGTCCAGCGGAGAACAGCAAAAATGATTAAGGGGCTGGAGCACATGATTTATGAGTAGAGGTTGAGGGAACTAGGCTTGTTTAATCTGCAGAAGTGAAGAGTGAGAGGGATTTGATAACAGTCTTCAACTACCTGAAGGGGGGTTTCAGGGAGGATGGAGCTAGTCTGTTCTCAGTGGTGGCAGATGACAATGGTCTCAAGTTGCAGTAGGGAAGGTCTAGGTTGGATATTAGAAAAAACTTTTTCACTAGGGGGTGATGAAGCGCTGGAATGGGTTACCTAGGGACGTGGTGGAATCTCCATCCTTAGAGGTCTTTAAGATATTGATAAAGCCTGGCTGGGATGATTTAATTGAGGTTGGTCCTGCTTTGAGCGGGGGGTTGGACAAGATGACTTCCTGAGGTCCCTTGCAGCCCTAATATTTTATGATTCTATTATTTGGGGGGGGGGTTAGTGATCTGAACATTACTTTGAAATATGCCCAAGCTTTAACTGACTCATTCTACATAAGCTGTGAGAGTGTGATGGAGAAAATGTTATCTTTAGTTCTTGCCAACCCCAACTGCAGAATTGGAGCCTGACTGAATATTTCCCAAAGCTGAGGGATCTCTCTTCTATCCCATTGCTGGATGAATAGGTACCGCTAAAATGAATATCAGTTGGAGTCTGTATATTAGGACTTTCCATTCTCCATGCCCAAAGACAACCTACAACAGCCAGCACAAAGCTCTGAGAATTATGGAGGGTGCTTTTAAATTTTTTTAAAAAATGGATAGGAGAGGTAAGCCTACTAGATATTGGAAAATATTACTGGACCATATAATAATGAACTGGGATAAACACTGAGCCAAAATGCATGAAGGGATTTGCTACAAGGAAATCACAGGGAAAATAGGATGACTAAAAGAAAAAGAAGATGGAAAAACAGCATTACAAAAGCAAACAAAATGTGTACAAGAAATTTAGAATATAATAAAACAAGAAATTGGAACTTGTATCCTTTCCCTCATCCATGACATCAAAAAGGAATTACAAGGTTGTAAAAGCAGAGAAAAGGGCTCACTGGTCAGGGCCAGCAATTTAAAAGTAGGATGATTATCCTCATGCAGGCATCGAAGAAATATCCTTAAAACCACTGCCATAGTCTTTCAATACCTGTAAGCAACACTTTGCCCATGGAGGTGGGAGCGACCTCAATTGAAAGAGGATAAATTCAATAAATTAATCCTAACACAAACTGCAACTGAGAGGTTAATATTCCAATTATATAACACCTGTTGATGTACTGAGTAAAGTGTAGCCTAAATGAAATCAACAGGACTACTCAACATAAGGGAAGCAAAATCTGTCCCTTCATTTGTTTTACTTAAATTAATAGGAGTATTTCAAAGGAGGTCTTCCAGGATTTCTGTGTTACATATGGCCTTTAATATCACATAATGTGCTTCAAATTTGTTTTTGGATTCCTCAGTTTCTTTCTCTACAGTCTGGAGGGATGTCCTCAGATTGGAAGCTCTTGAATTGCTGCCATGAACCATAGCAGTCACCTCACTTCAGTGTTGAATCAGCACCAATTCAGGTTGAAAGCAAGATATCACATGAGCACGTTATGCAGCATCTAGCTCTGCACCCACCACTTGAGCAACTGAAAACCTCCTGCATCCTCACTTCCCCACCATATCATCCATTACATGGCTTTTTTCTTCCAGAAATGCGGGAAAGTCATGCAATGCTCTGAGAGAGGCCAAGATCAAAGCGGAGAGTTTTGCACCTGGTCCTGAATGTGATGAAGTTTGTGTTCATTCTTAGTTACTATTGGAGTGATTTTCCACAATCTCAAGCAAGCTGCTGAGGAGGTGTCTGCTCCTAAGCACAATGGCTTTCTCCTTGAGGTGGATGGTTCCATTGCTCCTAAGAAAGTAAGCTGCTGAAGGTAACGGAGGTCCTCAATACACATGATCAAAAAGCAGAAGAAATATTGTGAAAGCTTTTTCAGTGTTTAACCCCTGGGTATATTTTGGGGTTTTTTTTAAATTAATTACTATTATTATTCTGAAATTTGAAAAATTTCAACCTGCTCTAGTCATGGATGATGAGGTGGTTATTTAGTTTAGCCGGACAATGTCCACTGAGAGCTTTGAAAATAAGGGTCAAGACTTTAAACTTGATCTGAAGTTCATTAGGGAGCCAGTGAAGTGAGTGGTACATGGGGTGATATGTTCTTTATGAGTAGTGTTGCTGAGAAAACAATCTGCTCTATTGTGTGCCAACTGCAGCTCACTCAAGCTTTGCCTTCAAACCAAGATATATTATGCTGTAACAATCCAGCATGCAGGTAACGAAGACACATATGACTAGTGCCAAGTCATCATTGGAAATGATGGAATGAAGGTCTCTAGATAGGTAGAGCACACTCTAACAGCAGATGCTCTGTGAGCATCCAGCATCATGAAGGATTATAGAAAGACACTTAACCTGCAGACTACCCTGGGGATCTGAGGACAGATATATTTGACTGCAGGAGACATCGTTTTGGGGCAAAATTATTTTCCCTGTTTTGCTGGGGTTTAATTTCAGCCAACTCATCCATGTGCTGGTCTTGGACATTCACTGGGATAGCTGGGTGATGCTGGTTTGCATATGATGTTAAAGACAGTCAGGTGCTTTATTTAATACCCTATGTAGTTAATAATGGAAGTAAACTGAAATTCTGGTCATAGGGTGAAGGGAATGTGCTCATTTGGCAGAGACTAATACTCCTCGGAGCAAGCAGCAATCTGTTAACATTACTCTAAAACAAACATTCAGAAAGCACAGTACTTTAGCAATTAAAGGTCCAAATTTACAGAATTAATTGGTGTTTCCCACAGCACAGCATTCTCCTTATGAACAGCTCTATTGTAAATATACAATGTTCTAATATGAAAAGAGTATTCTTATGTTAATTATCTAATTAACTAATCTGGGCACAATTAGCAACTGAAACTGCACAACATTACAGTCTCTTCCCTTTTCAGATTCAATACTGCCTTTTAATGTGTACTTTTTAGTGGCAAGGGCCCCCAGTGGTATGCCTAACGGCTTACTCCAGCCTGACCAAGGTCATGCACCATTGGGAATCCCACTGACCTGAAACACTGATACAGGACAAGCTTAGATATTTTATGCAAGGCCTGTGTGGGGGGATGTATGTCCATCTAGTTTATGTGAGCCCTCACATTTATTGTCCTCTCCAGTGAGATGGTCATTGTCACTTCAAAGAAAGCCAGCATAGAATGCAGAACAATGCAACAGTCTGTTTCTTTGCCTCCCTTGGAGACTAAGCATCACTTAGCAAGACCTCCCTGATACTTCTGTTTTTAAAATGGTGGCCCTATGGCCTCTTTTAGAGGTCTTAAAATATTGAGCCTGATTCTCTACCAGTGTTGCAGCAAGATGGCTATCAACATCACTGAAGTTACGCCTGATTTACAATGGGGTTAGGAAGAGGAGAACCAAGACAGTTGTATCTACTAGGCCTAGGCCTGTGCTGGAGGCAATGAAGAGATTCCCTGTCTCAGAGGGAGTTATAAGAACCATTGCACCTCCCAAATCTCCTGAGGACAACAGCTCCCTGGTTACCCTTAGAGTGCAAAGTGCACTCTGCTACACAGCCAGCCAGCCTCCAGAGCTCAGACAGGGCAATGGTGACTGCCTATGTGTAGCACACAAGGCAGGAGAAAAGATCTTGTTATCCTCCCTTGCCCTTTCTAGGGTGAGTACTCACAAATTCTCAGAATTCTGGACACTCTGGTACTTCTGCGAATGGATGGGAGACCCCACCTGTGTGACCCCGACCATGGTGCATACGAGGCTATGTTGCGGGAGAGGACACTATTTTGAAGCATGCACTGCTCCATCCTTGCTGGTGTGGGAAGAGCAGCACACTCTTCAAAATGGCATCCCCCATGAGACAGTGGATAAAACCATGTTGGTAACAGATGGGGGACAAATCACCAATAAGAAAGATCCTCCAGTTTAAAACCAGACAAATGGCCTGCCTAGCCCTTTCACAACCATACAAGGACTGGCTATAATCTGCCACATGTTGTATAAAGTCAGATCTTATTTTGAATTCTCCGTTGCTCCATACCTAACTCCTTCACAGAATTAAACTTTTTGCACAGTGTTCATGGCATGGCAACCAACCTAGGAAACAGCACACCACATGAAGAAGAAGGTTTAGTTCCTCCTACACCTTAAGATGTAATGATGACCAGCTAGCTCTATAGGTTGTTGTTTTTTTTATTAATAGAATCTCTTCTACTCCCAAAATGGGCAGCCATCTGAACAGCCTCTCTCAACTGGCTGTTCAGGAATCAGCCATACAGATCATCATGCTGGGAGATAACCTTCTGCAAGCCAATTAAAAACAAGATTTTAATATGATTCAAGTACCTTATTTTCCTAGGGTTAACCACAACCAACTACCACTATTGTTAACACAACTGTCCTCTTCTACGTGGTGTGCTAAATCTGGTCTGTTAACATAGTGTGGACAAGACTGGCTTGAACATCTTACTCTTCTGCTTCCCCAGGAACTACATCTCCTGTCCCATAGATTTGTATCTTCCAGATATCCCTGAAACAGGGAACTGTGATCTCTGAGGCTTCTCTCAGGAGCCCTGATGGGCCCAATGCACCTATCAATTCTCCAATAGCCTGTAAACAACAAGACCTGTCCTTCTGGTGTAAAATACAAGATTTTTTTGGACCTTTCATGAAAAGGGACACAAACTCAACAGTCCTAACGTGGTACTTTTCTGGTAGCAATGGGGTGGGAAGGATGGTGATTTTCTTGCTAAAACATGTCATGAAAATATTTAAATTAATTCTCTTCTGAGACATCTAAGTCTGAATGTTTCAAAATTCCTTTTATGAACACATCAACAAATTACTAACCAGTGCCAGAAAGTTCATAACAAGATGCTGGCTGGTAACCAAAGCACCAGCCCTCTAGGATTGGCTAAGAAACACATCAATATGTTATTTAATGGAAGAGAGTACATGGCCTATGAAAAGGCTGCAAGAATTAACAACATGGCATGCTTATTCAATGATATAGCTTGGCAGTCACATGCCTACAAAGGGACTCCACCCAAGCAAACTATGCCAAAAGAATATAAGAGCCACTGACTCCCATACTTGGCTCAAATTGCCATGCACTATATTCAAACTCTTATTTTTAAAACTATATCAATAGACCTTTATATTACAATGAAATACTGCTGTGCTTCCATAAAGAAAATGATTGTGAATGGTTTCAGCTGTGTTTTATTTGCAACCTTCCACTTTCTGCTGATAGTTCACTGTACCTTAACTTTTCATTTTCTAATAATAATTGTAATATCAGACTTTCCACTTGCATAATGTCTTTCATCCCAAAGTGATTCCCAAATTTAAACTAATATGTTGACAGTACTTTTAGGAATCTATTTGCCCACCACAGAAATGCAGCTGCTAGTGGGGTGGAATGAAGCCATTGCATAATCACACTTAACAATACTGCTCTTCAACTGAACACAGGAATTGAAGAATACTGTATGTAACAACCCCCCCCCCCAAAAAAAGGTAATTTATGTAGCCAGGACAAGAGGATTAACACCTCCTCTCTTACAGAGAATGCAAGGGGGTCATTAATGACCACAAAAGATCAGGATCAAAAGTTGGTACCTTCTGCACCAAAGAATTTCTTCCTATCATAAAAGGGCAATGGTACATTCTGTATTTGAAGGAAAGAGTGCCATCTACCAATAAAAACAAAGGATCCTCTTTTTGTGTGTGTGTGTGTGGCATCTTACTGTCCCCTGACAAAGCATAAGAAAGATCATTTTTCTGACTGATGCTTCAAGTTAGTTAACAATAACATTTCACTCTCAACCTATATCTTAAACTACTGTACTTTTTTCAACAGGTGCTTTATTTTGTCTTAGTCCTTAACGCTAAGACTAACTTGGTTTGAACATTATTTCTTGATATAGAGAAATACCCGCACTTTGGATGTAATGAGAACTTATAATAGCATTCATTATTGACAAATTGTCTGTAATCACCATCTTAAATGGCACATACTTTTATTTTCTCTCCCATTCTCATTCTCCATCTTTTTTTTTTTAGAAACAAATGGAGTGCCGAGAACAATCTGGAGCTTATTTTGAATGACTCAACACAAAGGTGTCCTTGGCTTTTCAAAGGTGTCAGAGTGCTCTAAAAAGCCATTCTAATAATTTTTCTTTAATTGATGTCTCCCACACTCCTTATGCCAAGGACTTTCCTGATTCTCTGGCAAAAGCTGCCAGCATCCCAGACACTTTCTGGATATCTCTTTCAGCTTTTACATATACATCAGGGACACCATGTTTTGAAATAAGGCTTATAACTAGCAAGATGTCAAGGTATCTGACATTCAGAACACAGCAACCTTCAACAGCCAGGGAAGACAATGCCATCTTCCTCCTACCCTACAAATAGACATGCAGAGTGGCGGTGTGCCTGGCTTCCCTCCTTCCTCCAAAATGAATCCATGGTAAATGCCACTTTAAAATCCATATACACCCCGCTATGTACACTACTAGATCTGCCTTTTTATTACTAATTAACATTGTTATACTATTGCAGCCATCTGTAGATTTGTGTTCCGAGTTCCTGCTGTCTAAGTTATACATGGATATTAATCTGTTGGAACCAAATTCAGTAATGATTCAGATGGCACACCATCTTGCCTTAGTTTAAAAAACAACGTAGTACACTATGCTAGGCCAGCCACTGTTTGGAAGCTTTAATTCAAGAAGATGCTCTTTAATCTGATTGCATCATGATATGATCATTAATAAACTATTCAGATGACCCCTCCCCTCACACTTCCCATATGTAACACAAATGGCTTTCCATAATATTTAGGAAAAGTATGAGGCTAAATATCTGATATCAGTGAAAACCCTTTCCATCTTCTTTGATTATTTTTGTCATTAGGACACAAAACAATTAAGTAACATGGTCTTAACCTCTTTCAGTGCTGGAATGCTGTACAGATCAATGGAAATGACCATTCAGTACAACACCAAGATATAAAAGATTTGTCTATTTGGTCACATAGGGCCAAGTTAAGGCATATGCAATATAGTTCATACCTAAAGACCCAGTTCCTGGAGTCCCTTGATTAAATCAAAATCTCGGCTTTCGTTTTTTAAAAATTACATTTCTAGCCCTCATGCATACAAAGAAAACCTTAAACATGTGAACCAAGTGTCACTGATGCCTGCCTGAGTCTTCAGAGAGCCTGAGATGATGAGCAGTGTAAAGCATTATTTGCATAATAAGCTTGATGCACCTTAGATAAATGATAGTATAGAAGGCCAAAATAATTAGGTGTATAAGGTAACGTAAGTTACAGCAGGCACTGATTTTAAAAGAGGTGTGGTATGCCAAAAAAAAGTCTTATTCATAGCAAAAGACCAGACGATGGAAACACCTAAAGAATTGACATATTTGAGCTAGATCTAGTTATGGTAGTTTTGATAATTCTTCAGTAATAGTGTTATGCTGGAGGTTGGGTTGTTCCCAGCTGCACGTCTGATCTAGGGACAATCACAAATCTCATGGAAGATGTTGGCTGTACTGGGTGCTTCCCAGTCAGGCTAGATTAAGGAACAATGAAATGCTCTTTTATTTAAATGATAGTTGAAATAATGGAAACCATCACACAAAAACCAGACTGGATGCAAATACAGGGGCTGGGAATTATTTTGTGTGTGTGCATGTGTGTGTCTTCCATCTGCATGAGCCAGAAGCAACCCAGAAAGGAGGCAGAGAGGAGCAGAAACCAGGACGAGAGCAAAAAAAACCACTTGTAGCATGATCCTCAAAGAAAGGTGAGAGCGCTTTTTGGGCAGAGGGCTGCCTGGAAAAAGGCTTAAAATTGTGAACAGGTAAATCACCTCCTGTTTAATTCCTACTGTGTTCAGGGAAAGAGGACTTCGGTTACATTATTTGTAAACAAACAAGATTGCACCTGACTCCATCATATCATCAATTTGTCCTCCTAACAGAAACAACCCACAAGGCCCCAAATATTGGCTAGCTGCTTGGGCTAAAAACGTGTAACAATAACTTAGGTCCCAGTTCTGCCACTTATACTCACATGGAGTAGGACCTCAATTCCACAAACTGTTTCAACTATTTCAATGCGACTACTTGCAAAGTAAGTTACTACTCCACAGGAATCAGGCTGCCCGAATCAGGCCCTTCATACAGTAAGTTCTTCCTTTTTTTATAAGCAGAAAAGATTTTTAAATGCCAGGTGCAAAATGATGCACCTGTTGCTACAATAACTGTGCAAGACTTGTCTGTTGTTAGTGGGAGTTCTTATACCAGAATTATTGCAGGATGGTGGTCTTAAGTTAAAGCAGCATGTGGCAAATAATGAAACAGAGAGAGAGAAACACCAACACGAGATGCCACCAGGCATCATGAGTTTCTGTTAAAAGTGACACAAGCCTCTTGCTCATTTGCACTTTGGTACTGTCACTGTTTCAATTCAACCACACACATTTCAGCCAAGAATGCTATGAGGCACTTACTCAATGTGAAATGAGTGGCATACTATACTCAGAATAGAATTCATCATGATCCTGAGCACTAGCCTTCATTTGTAATTCTAAGTGCAAACCATTCTGAGTTCTATGATGTTTGTGGAACTGTTAGCCCTTGGGGTAATTCTGGGAAGATAGGACCCTGTGTGATTAAAAATTCTTAACTGTCCAAAATGTGTGTATTTCATATAGATCTACATTTCATTCTCTCACTCTCTCCAGATACGCTTCTAGCTGTTTTTTTTTTCTTTTGTTTCTGACTAATCTCTGGCACCTCATTTGTAAGATGCTACAAGCTTCCAAAGACAGATGCAACAACAAAAAAAAAGAAGAGAGAGAGAGAAAATGCTGAGTTCATCAACATAAATTATTGATGCTGCTTCTACTTAACTTACTCATCAGGATTCATTGTTAATAATGCCTGGATTTTAGCTTTAAATTTGCTATGTAGCACTGCAGGCTTTCAGCTTGAACCAGAGCATTAAAGAGGATTTTAACCAAAGTGTACTTCCAAATCTTCCTGGGTCCAGTTAATGCGGTAGGTATTAGCAAATGTGACTGCCAATAACCGAGTGAATTCATCTAGAGTACACCTATTGATATAGGAGAGTAGTACGAAGATTTTCATGATGTAGCTGATAAAATCTAGAAACAGCTACTGTTATAGTGTTTTTCAGTTTGTTCATCCAGAGGGTTAATTATCTCATGGCATACGCACATGGGCTAAATGGGAATCCATGTGAGTTGCAGCGATCTACTGGCTGGAAGTCCCAGGAAGAGAAAAGTGAAGCACTGTTAAATATCACCTTCTAGTCTATACCTCCTAGTGTGCTAAATTAGGGCCTGATGTTGCTTTCATTGGATCTATTGACATCCATGGGAGCTGGATCAGGCCCTTCGTCTGAAGCCAGAGTTGTGTTGAGAAGATACTGACTAAGAAGCATGTTGCCAGCTCCCAAGTGACGGTACAGCCATTCGCTTTCTTACTAAGTTGGGTAAATAATTCACAACAAATGTATTTGGCATCCCCAGACTTTTCTGTTCCTGAATTACCCACAAACAGGTTGTGACTTTTACAAATGTGTTTATTATTCTTAGAATAGTGTTTTGTGGAAACAAATTTTAACCTATGGATGATTTGGGAACATGGACGGGTCACTGCTCTCTAAAGGTCACTCTTACTCCCCTTGAGGAGTAGCTTAGTAGTCTTTGAATAGTGCTATTGAAGTCAATAGGAATGCTTCCAGAGAAAGTTACTAGTCAGCTTGAATACGAATGACAGTCTGGTGCCAGGAGTATTCATAATTTGCTATTCACAATAGGCTAGATTGTATCATTTGGGAACACTCCTGCATTGGGGGTAGTGCAGAGCACCACTACCCTGGTGAGAGCACTTGACACATATATAGTGTTGTAAATGAATAGCATGAAAGCAAAAATGCTATTTTAGTTGCTAGGATATTAGTGAGTACATTCTGCTGTATTTGTCCACCAACTGTAGGATGAAATTTTCAAAAGTGCTCAACCATGGCCTAATTGCTTCCACTGAAATCAGTGGGAGTTTTATCATTGACCACAACAGGAAAAGAGTTAGGCTAGTGGTGAGCAGCTCTGAAAATCCCACCCATTATCTCTAGGTTTAATCAAAATTGGACTGATCCTTCATCAGCATCCGCTAGTCTGGACTTCAGCAGGACTCGACGTGGGCTGAACAGTTTGCACTGGTGAGACCTGAGGCAGGATCAGGGCCTTGGATCTGGAATTCCAGATAGATTTTTGTGATTCTCACAACATCAAAGAAAATATTTGGTGGGCAACACACAGGAAGGATGCCCCCAGTGGTCAGAGTGCTAGCCTAGAACACAGGAGACCCACTTTCAATATCCTGCTTTGCCACAGTCTTCCTGCATGTTCTCAGAAAAGTCACTTAATCTCTCTGTGCCTCCATTCCCCAGCTGTGAAATGATAATAGCACTTACCAACTTCACAGAGCTGTTGTGAGGATAAATATGTCAGCGCTTGTGAAGCACTCAGATACTATGGTAACAGGAGCCAGAGAAGTACCATGGATAAATAGACAGCCCTTCCCACTTCTGCTCATCCTCATTCTAGCAAATTAACAATTAAAGTAACATTTGTCTGTTGCACAGAAGAGGGGAATAGGAAAAATTCACTTAAAGAGCTGCTCCTAAAAATACTAAATGTATTTTAATTATGAAGAGGTATTAATTTTAGACTGACTGAGGAAAACCTCATGGGAGCATCCAGCCAAGCCATCCATCTCCCATTACTAATGAATTCCATTTTTCCAAACAGACTCATAACTTTCCACTTTTCAGGTTCTCCTCTGAATACTGAGCACATTAGCTTTTCCTCCCCTTACATTAATCTGATATTGTCAAAACCACCATATAGTCCTATGGATGTTAAGTATGGAAGAAAAATGGACTGGGTCATTCAATCCCACATATTGTTCCCTATAGTACCATCCCCTGCCCTTCACCCACACTCATAACCTTGTCAGCTTTGCATCATCTCTTTCCCCTTCACATCCTGTCACTTTCTTCTAAGACCTGTCTACACTAAAATATTAATAATGTTTGAACACACTTGCTAGTACTAGTATTAGGTGAATAGGGACTGAATAGAGGTTAGCCATAAGGTAGAAAATGGTATGATCATAGTTAGCTGATAGAGTGCTAAACACTACGCTGTTTGTCTACGAGTATACATACAGCCAATCCCTTTAGGCTAACATGATTGCTGCAGGCGGGATTATGTCTCATAGTGCAGACCAACCTAAAATGTCTCAGATTAACCCTTTGCATGCTGTACCAACAGCCAAGACACGAGCCATGTTCTGATTACCACCTGATTTGTCTAATGCAGTATGGTTTAGTGAATAGAGATCTGGACTGGGACTCAGAAGACCTGGGTCCTATTCTCAGCTCAACCACTGCCCTGCTAGATGACCTTCAGTGAGTTACTTCACCTCCCTGTGCCTCAGTTGTTCCAACAATAAAATAGGGATAACGATGCTGATCTCCTTTGTAAAGTGATTTGAGAGCTACTGATAAAAGCAGGCACTAGATATTCTTATCATTAGTGCAACCACCTCCTCCCCAGCATAGGCTTCTATTACTATCTTTCTGTACATCACGTTCCTTGCCGATGAAGCAGAGGACAGCCTAAAATACAACAATCTGCATACTGCCTACAGAGCCATCATGCAACAAGCTGGCAGCCATACACAGCCTTCCAGCATCCCTATCACAAAACCAGATAGCTCTCCCTGCTAATCAATGGATGAGGTCCCGGACAGATGGAAAACACCTTATGAGAGCATGCTGAGCCACACACCTGCTAACGACTATCCAGAGCTACATGACCTGGCAAACTGCAAAGCTGCAGGTCCAGGGTCAAACACCAGACCTCCATCACTTGAGAAAGTATAAAGGTCACCCAAATGTTACAGAATGGACATGCTGCTGTACCTGATGATATTCCACCCGAACTGCTCAAAAGTGCCTTGCAACCAATGCACATCTGCCTCCATCAACTCTAATTAAAAGTGGGGGCACCACGCAAAGTACCAGCAGAATGGAAAGATGTCACCATAATATCCCTGTTCAAGGGCAAAGGATTTTAGAATGAGTGTGCTAACTACAGTCCGGTCTCACTATTAATGCTCCCTGGAAAGGTTTTCACTCACATTGTGCTTGGTAGGATACATCTACTCCTTAACAGACATCATCATCCACAGTGGTCAGGTTTCACTGTAGGATGGTCACCAATGGATGTTGCCCTTGCCTTCCAGCTTCTAATTGAGCTGCACTGAGAACTTAACCTCCTGCTTCATGTGGCATATATCAATATCAAAGGCACCTTTGACTCAGTTGACAGGCCAATGCTTTGGCTCATGCTGAAAGGAGTTGGCATCCCAGATGTTCTGTTAAATCTGGTGCATGATCTTCACACTGGTATTGGTGTGAGAGTGCTTCTGGTTCACAGCATTCGCCATGTTTTTACACAACCTCAGGTGTGCAGAAGGTGCATTCTCACCCCAACAATATTCTCTAGAGCTACTGACTGGATATTAGGACTTGCTGTTCCAAACTTCAGAATCAAGGTTGTCAAGAAGACCAAGACTATCCTGATGACAATGCCCTGCTTGTGAAGAAGTCAGAGAATTTCTGCCCCACCTTCCATGGTCTCCAAGATGCCATCTGCATAATAGAGTTGAACATCTCATGCCAGAAGACCAAGGTCCAGAACCTCAGAGCTTGGCCACCTGAACCTCTTGTCTGGTGGGGTTGAGTGCCATGGAGAGTGTTGCAAGCATAGTTTAACTATTCTCAGCGAGCCAGACATTTTTTGATTAATAGGTCTCATTGCCTCCTGCACAAAATCCACGTCTCCCTTACAGACACAAAAACATCTTTGTGCTGGAACAAAGTTCAAATCTGTGTAGTACTTGTATTGCGGTACAGGTCATAAATCTGAACCCTCTTACAGGCAGACTTGGAGCAGCTAGAGCCATTCCAAATGTGCTGTCAACTCCTGTGTATAAAGTGGTTTCACTTTCTGCAAAATGTAATAATTTTGCAGAGATCTAGCCTTCCTTCAATTGCGCAATATATTCAATGTTGTATGCTCTTCAGCCCTGTTGTCAGGATGGACAAAAACACCACGGCACACCCTGCTCTCAAACTCTGCATTGACATATGAAGAGGTACATGTGTTGATCAGACCTAGTGCTGCATAAAGGGTTATGCCAGAGATTCATGCATTTGCAGGATTTACTCAGATCTGGTAACTTCATTTCGTGTTACCTGGTATGATTCCATCAGTCATGGTCACTCTAGCTGGGATAATGGTCCTCAATAGACTACGCATGTTTAATTATTCCTCCCATCCAAAAATGCTATTGCCAGCATCAGCTTCTTTTTCCATGGCTCCTTTTTTCCCCTCTATTCTTGAATTTTTGCACTCACTTCCCATCTTCTTCTGCCTATAGTTCAAGTGTCTCCTTTCATCCAAAACAATCTGTAACTTCACTTCTGACTACATCTCTGTCCTCATCGCCTCCTAAGTTTCATTTCCATTTCCTTTGTTTTCTTCATTTTATCAGCTGTGTTTGTAACACTGGCCACTATGCTTTGAACAGTCTCTCAATCAATGTGTGTCTAGCTCCATACCTCCTTGCTTTAAAATACTTCTAAAAACTCACCTTCTCCAGTCATAAGTCCTCAAAGCACATTTTTCTCCCTGGTACAGTACTGAATTGTACACACTAGTGCCTTTAGATTGTGAACCCTTGGGTCAAGGACTATTTTTCTGGCACAGTTTATCTATTGTACAATGCCAGGTACTGCACACTTTTGGTGCCTTCTAGACAGAGTAATAAAATTAATAAATAAATAATGGTAAGAAAAGCACCCTTGAATAAGAAGTCTGACTTTTTAAGCAGTGGTGTGTGAAATACCAGAGCTGCTGCAGCTTTTCAAAACAACAGCAAGGCTCAAAGAAATTTGACCTGCTAGTGTACTTTCTAAATTAGAAAATAACAGTTTTAAAAACTGAGTTGTAGAGAGTGTGGGGGGAAGCCTATTGCTATTTTAGAAAAGGAGAACAGAGTTTAAAGCAAAATTAAGACAAAAAGAGAAAAAAGCCAACAAAAACCAGTTAATAAATAAAGACTGAACCTGTGAAAGATGAAAGATAAGACTGTTAAATCTCTTCTAAAAAAAATGACATTAACTGACCTTCCAAAACTGAATTATGCTGATTTATACCAGCAGAGGATCTGGCCCACTGTGTTACAATCTTTTGCTATTATATTAAACCTGTAAGGGATTAGTTTACTCAGCCAGTGTCAGTGACTTGTGAAATTTCTATCAAGGAGTAATGGCATGGGAAACCATATAAAGACAGTGCAAAGTACTACACATAGGAAGAAAAAAAATCAAATGCACAACTACAAAATGGGAAATAACTGGTGAGGCAGTAGTACTGCTGAAACAGATCTGGAGATTATAGTGGATCACAAATTGAATATGAGTCAACAACGTGATGTAGTTGCTAAAAAGGTTAATATCATTGTGGGGTATATGAACAAGAGTGACGTATGTAAGACATGGATGATAATTGTCTTCTCTACTTGGCAACTGTGAGGAGTCTTCAATATATTGTCTTCAAATATGTTGTTAAGGACTGTTATAAAGAGGACAGTGATTAATTGTTCTCCATGTCCATTAAAGGTAGGACAAGAAATAATCTTCTCAATCTACAACCAGGGAGCTATATATTAGATACGAGAAAAAACTTTCGAATTATAAGGACAGTTAAGTATAGAAACCAGTTTCCAAGGAAGGTTGGCAGATCACCTTCATTGGAGTCTTTAAGAACAGGTTAAACAAATACCTATCAGGGATGGTCTGGGTATATCTGATCCTGCCTCAGCATGAGGCGATGGACTAGATAACCACTCAGGTCGCTTCTGGCCTTCTGTGATGAACGCACCAAAGGTGTGGACTGAAGTAAACTATGTTGTAAATATTTTACAAATAAGACAAACAAACAGACATTTTCTGACTTCAGATTTATTATGTATAGATAGAAATTGATAACATGTAGATAACAGTATTTTTCTTAGGTTTCTTAATCAGTAATTTATTGCACTCTCCTCATAAACACTCCCTGGGATTTTGTTGCACTACCATAATCATCCCCTCTAAGATTTTTCTCACACACTGTTTGTCTGTGATGCCCATAAACCTTAGTTTTCCTCTCAAACCAAAGCATAATTGGAGGGGTTGAAAATGTGCAACACTCATGAAAGCTGCATCAACATTAGTGATCCAATAATCATACTCAGTGATGCACCCTCACCTCGAATTCTGTATTCATTTGTGGTCACTTAATTTCAAAAAATATAGAGAAGAAATAGAAAGGGTTTAGAGGTAGGCAGTGAAGTTCATAGGTATGGAAAGACTCAGTGAGTTGGCACTATGTAGCTTAGAGGTAAGACCAATAAGAGAGGATATGACAGAAGAATGAT